>JAJOOR010014851.1:0-20462 GCA_036250505.1 Solanum acaule
ATATTTCCTGTCCTTCGTGTTTCCAAAAAGTTAATTTGGTCAATATTTCAAGGAACTCAATTAGACATGACAAAGATAAAATTCTTTATGTATTTATAAATGTTTTTCATTTAGTTTTCTTTTAATAGACATATTCATCTTATTATGTCATTTTCCTAAAATTTAATTTGAATCAAGTCTTTTATATTTTAATTTTTTGTTCCTCCTATTATCTTGGAAATATTGTTCCTTTCTTTTTGAAATGATATCCGATAAAAAAATAAAATACTCATTTCATGTTTGACATTGTTATATTCATATAATAGATGGTTAATAAATAACTAAACAATAAAAACATCAAAGTGTAAAGGTGAAGATTATTATTAAAATAATCGATGCTTAAATTATTTATCGTTTGATATATGTATGAGTTATTACTAACGAACAACAACGTTTTGATCTCACATCGTAATTTATATCAATACAAAATCATATTTTGAATTTTTTTACAGAAGAATCTTGAAGTAAAAAATAAAAAGTTATTCATCATTTTTAAAAAATGATTACTGAAAACCGCGCTTCGCGCGGTCAAGTTTACTACTTAGTAATAACTAAGAGAATTTATAATGTTATAACTAAAGAAGTAATGTGCAATAGATTATTTTCTAATAAATTTTATAATTACAAAAATAAATACGACTTTTAATTAATGTTACTATTTTTTTTTATAGTTAGTAGATTTTAATTTACTGTAGGGACAAAATGAAAATGTTTATTCCATATTACTAAATATAAAATTTAATTTTTTAATGATAAATTTTAAGTGCTTCATATATATTCACATATTTTCACATTTCTTGTGAGTTTTTTTTATAAAAAATAAACTCAAAATTTTTTAAAATAATATATTTTGAAGTTAGAAGATCTTGTTAACTTGATAATACATTTGTGAAAATATATATCTCAAAAAAATTAGCTATTAAATAAATGATAAAGATTAAACTAATACAGACTTCAACTGTCGTTATTAGAAGTCATATGAACTTTTTCTTCATCGAAAATACTAAAATGTTAAGAAATAATGAATTAGTAGAACAAAAGGGCAATGTTTACATAGTAATAATGATTTTTTAAGTAAACTTCCTGGCAATCTTAATCACATAAGTAGCATTTATAAATAAACTCATTCTTTTGTCTTGAGCATCAAAAAAACAAATCGTGATAATTCTCTAACTCTTGAAAAGTTTAATAATTTTGAAAAAAGATATTCAGAAACATATATCTAAATCAGAAGAGAAATTGTTAACAAAAATAAATGAATTTAGACTACAATAAAAATTTAACAAATACAAACTTCCACTGGTGTTATTACAAGTCATATGAACTTTTCTTCGTCGAAAATACTGAAATATTAAGATATAGTATATCAGTAAAATAAAAGGGTAATGTTTATATAGTAATAACTATTTTGAAGCAAACTGACAATCTAAATCACATAAGTAGTATTGATAAATAAATTCATTATTTTGTCTTGGGCATCAAAAAAATAAATCGTGACAACTCTCAAACTCTTGAGAAGTTTATTAATTTTGGAAAAAATAATTCAGAAGCATATATCTACATCACAAGAGAAATTATTAACAAAAACAAATGAATTCAGACTACAATAAAAATTAAACTAATACAAACTTCAACTAACATTATTACAAGTCATATAAACTTCTCTTCGTCGAAAGTACTTAAATATTCAGACATAGTAAATCAGTAAAACAAAAGGGCAATGTTTATATAGTAATAACTATTTTGAAGCAAACTTCCTGACAATCTAATTTTTATTTTATTTTGTATAATAAGCAATATCAGAATCCTCATTTTCATTAATAATAATAAATCTAAAGTCTAACTATAAATAAAAGGGAAAAGGGTTCAAAATATATCCGGACTTTTAGTTTCTAGGTGGTTAATTTCCGCAGTTTGTTAACTTGATGTTTTGTTTCTGAAAGTTGTTATTTTAAAGACATAAAAAGCTAAAGTATTTATTTACTTTATTATGGACTTGAATAGTCATTGTTGAACTTATGGTGTTGCTTGGTGTGATCTAGGGAAGGTAATTGTGGGTGATTGGAGTTTGATCATAAACTATTAAAAAGGAATCCCTTCAGGTGGATAACGATTGTTTAGTTTTCCAAACTTTGTATGTGTGCATATGAACTGTTTGTAGTATTATTGTGCAATGCATATGGGAAAATTATAAAGGATGAATGTGAAATGACATCATGTTGATAAATCTACTGTAATGAATCTAATTAATTTACTTGTGGTTTTAAGTGTGATTGTTTATTGTGTTATGATTGTGCATGTTGTTTGTCATTGCTGATTGGATCGGGTACCAAACCAATATAAGTTTACTAACGGTTGTCTCATATACCATATATGGTACAAAATATCATTTAGTTGGCTTAGGTACCATGTTGGTACACTAACAATAGTTGACTTGGATACCACGTCGGTACACTAATAGTTGTGTGTAGGTTTCATGAGGGAATCAAGTTTATTTACTATGTTATATTTGTCATATGTTGTTCCCTGAGTGTATCGGTTGATGTATAAAAAATGCAGGGATAGTCTTTCTATAGACCAAGTTTTTATGCTAAATGTTGTAGATAAAAGATTAGGGATCCTTAGTGGTTCAGGTTACTGAAACGGTGTGATGAATCAGGTATGAATAGTTGTGATATGGTGATCATGTGGGACATGTTTCATGCGAGTGTTAAGCTTGGGTGGGGGCTGGGAGTTCAAGCTATCTTATAATTGGAACTAGAATTGTATCTACCTACTTTGCTAAATTGGGGTTGCTTATTCATATTTTGTATAATTGAAGTGTTGTTAAGGCCAATGTTTTGGCATGGGAGCTTGAGTGGGAATAGTAGACTGGTTAGCAAAGTCATTAATGATCTTGTATTCGGGAAATCATTATATGATAGGATGGAGTAGACTATGATATGATGTGAGAGTGGAATGGCCTAGATGGGGGGACTTGGCAGCGAAAGGAGGTGGGGTGACTTGGTGTGTCACGCCTCGATCTTACACCATGAGTGTGGCCGACACTCGAGAACCATTGCTGGCTCTAAGCGAACTATTGGCCTGGCTCAACTCTCAACAGACTTACTCAACATAAGATGAACTCAAATATAAAGCTTTAACTCAAATGTCTTAAATGATTAACTCAGAATATAATATAATATTCAACGTAAATAGCCAGAAATAGACAACTCAAGTCTTAAAATTTAACAACGGAAATGAAAAAGACTCCTCAAAACACTATTGTCTATCTATGAAGCCTCTAAATAACAAAGATGGAAGTCGAGACAAGACCCACAACATCCTAACAAAATTGAAAGACATATATGGAATCCTCTAAAGGCAAGAAGGCTCACCAAAGCTAACTCAAACTGTAAGTGGTATCAACGAAGTGCCTGTTGATGACTCTGGTTACCTGTATCCGCATCATAAAATGATGCAGACCAAATAATGTCAGTACATTGAATGTACGAGCAAGCAAGGGGAGCACTAAACATAACATATAAGCTTGAACTTGGAAGGAATGAAACATACTTACCTCATCTCAACTTAACTCAACTCAAGGGTAATCAAGGATACTCAAGAATACTCAAAGATACTCAAATTCAGAAATACTCAACTTAGTTCGATATAATAGCAACAATAGAGATGCATTATAAAGAAAGATTTTAAAACAATAGATAACAACTCAATGTATTTAAAAATACAATAATAAATCAGTTTGTATGTAAAGATACAAAATAACTCAATTTGGGAGATTCTTTAACCGACAACCATAACTATGAGCTATGTCATGATACAACGTCTTGCCCACGCTGTCAGAATTGTCCTATACCTTTCCTGAGTGTAAGACATCCTGAACTAAGTGGATCCACTAAGCTATGCTTAAGAAGCAATAAGGAATCATCTAAAAAGTATGACCATTTGCCCATGTTGGCATACATGGTTTATAGGGCCTGTGATTTGTCTGAACTCTCCCCAATATCGGTTCTCAATACTACTCCCAAAATATAACTCATTCTCATATGTTTAAAAACATTTCCTCATCCTCAAACATTGAGATTATTACTCAAAAGATGCTCAAAACTCTTCATGAACTAATTTGGAAAACGAAGTTTCCTCTCCTCTTAAATGTAAAACATTTACTCTTGGGAACACTTAGTTCCCATATATTCATTTGAAAAAATGAATCTCAACTCTCCTCATCCTCATACTCAAGTCTTAAAACAAGTCTCAAAAGTTTGCAAAAGACTTCTTAAATGGCTCAGAAGAACTCTCAAGACTTTACGCTTAACTCTACCTTGAATTTGAATTATGAATTCAAGGAATATAATTCATGTTATGAAGTATCTCTCGATGTTTAGATGCAGTTTAGAGTAGTTAGAATCAGAAAAGAGTGAAGGTACACTTTAAAAGAAGTCAAACTGGACAAACAACGAAAAAAAGGGATGGGGCAGGCGACCTTGGCGCACTGAGTGACGAAGGGCACTAGCCCCTAAATTACATAACTTCTTTTTTGGTGCACTGCTGGCGCGATGCGCCAGCCCCTTCCCAAAACTTTTCCAACGAATATTCTTCTTCTCTTTTTGGCCCTAATTCACTTAGAATCAAATGGTTTCTTCCAAAATCTCCTAGATTAGAATACTCAAACTTAGTAAATGAAAATAAACTCATAAACAACCCTCAAGCTCCTAACATTCATCTCAAGAATTCATCAAACCTCATTATTAACAATTTATGAAATGAAAATTCAAGAAACTCATCAAGAACTCAATTATTTGACTCCAAGAACGAAATTACGGATTAAAATCACATGATTGGCGTGTGGGTGAATGAACCCATCACTATGGAAGCTTACCTACCTCTTAGGGATCAAACCCTTGGCAAAATTCCCCGACAAATCTCAAGAATCTTGACAAACTTCTTGAACTCCTCCTCTTTTCCTCCCCTTGAACTCTTCTCAAAACCCTAAGTGTATTTTAGAATTGTGAAAACTGATCCAATCGTTTTATACCCCTAAAATATTGCTAAAAACGTTTAAAGCGAATGGGGTAAGGTAAAAAACAAAATACCCCTCATTAATTCAAGTAAATTTCCTTAACTGGATAGGCTGAACTCAAACGGACATATCTACCTCATCCAAACTTGGATTTTAGAAAACTTAGCGGAGTTGGAAAGAGGACTCAGAGATCTTTCTTTTAACATCTTATGGGCCACCTAACTCATCTTGTACGGAGAGTTATGGTCGTTCTAAGTTGACCCAAAACTCAAAATCTAAGAATGAATTGCACAAATCTCAATTTAGCTATTTCCAATTTAGCGCTTTCTAAATTTAGCTCTTTCTAAGGCGAAATGTTACATGGTGGATCGAGATCCTAATTTTATTTCCAAGTTTCAAGTTTTCTTGGTTATTTTATGATATTATGTGGTGGATCAGATCGATCAATGATGCCTACTAGTTGTGTTGTTTGTACTGATACTACGCTCTCTATGCCACTTGGCATAGTCTGGTAGCAAGATTCAATGATATTTCTTAGGTGAAGATGGGGATGATCTCTAAAAGATTTCACTCCTCTTTCCTCAAAGTGGTAGGTATGTCTTATTTTCTTTCATAAATTGTACTTTTTAGAAGCTCTTGTACTTGTTTAGACTAGTTCCTCGGGGGAGGGATCAATGTATTTTCTCTACAAATGTATTTTGATGTTGACAAATTGTGAGTATTTCTATATTTAAATAGGGTGATTAGTTTATAATTTTTCACTTCTGTATTGCATATTTTAAATTGGGACTAAGAATTTTGTCATGCCCCGAGCCTACACCCCGGACGTGGCTGGCACTGGAGAACCATTGCTGGCCCCAAGCGAACCCTTGGCCTGACTTACTTACTCAGCGGAAGACTCTATGCATATTTATAATGATCTGTAGCACTATACTCACTTGAATTATAAAATATTGAGAATGCTTAAAAAAGACAAACATTCAACTTGGCCAAAATGGTAACTCAAGTCTTAATATGAAATGATAATGTAAAGACAACTGAACTACTAACTGTCTATGAAGCCTCTAAAACAAATAGGGATGTCGGGACATGGCCCTCGATCATCCTAACAACTGAAAACTAGAAAGCAATGTAAAAAGGAGCCCTCCGGAAGCAAGGAGGCTCACCAACTGACTTTGAGTGTTGAACTTGATCAACGAGGCGCTGGATGCTGATCCTGGTTACCTGCGTCTGCATCATAATACGATGCAGGTCAACTGGCATTAGTACATTGAATGTACGAGTATGCGAGTTGGAATGTTAAACATAACATAGGCTTGAAAAGATTCTGAAAGAAACACTTACCATGACTCTTCTCAACTAATGAATAACTTAACTCAAAATAAAGCAATGAATCACATGCAACATATAAAAAGCTTTAATAAACAGTAAAAGCAACTTAGTTCATTAATGAAAATGCAATAACAAACTCAACTTTATTCATATAATAAGTAATATAGTTTATGTGGGAGTTTCTCTAACCAACAACCACCACTATGAGCCTAAGTGGTGATACATCGTCTTGCCACGCTGCCAGAACTGTCCTATACTTTGCCGTCATATAGGACGCCTTAACTAAGTGGATCCATTAGTCTATGATAAAAGCATCTTAAGAAGTCATCTAAAAAGTAAGATCATTTACTACCCATGATGGCTACATTGTTTATAGAGGCTCGAGTTAATATGAACTTGCATCCCATATCGGTGCTCAATACTACTCCCAAAATATACTTAGTTCATATTTTTTTTAAACAACTTCTTTCTTTGGTTTGAGATAATTATTCAAAACTTATCTTAAAAGCTCTCTTGGAATCTGTGTTCCCTTTCTTTCTCAAATGTGAAAACATTTTAAACTCTTTGGGAATACATAGTCCCCATATACTTCTTTGAATAAATGAACTTCAATATTTAGATTTTACTCCTCTACTCAACTTGAACTTCAAGTCTTAAAACAAGGTTAAAACATTTGTGAAAGACTTTTGAAAATCTTTAACGAACTTTTCTTGACATGCTTCTTGACTTTTAAACTTGACTCTTAACTTTTCTTGAATTGAATTATGGATTCAAGGATCATGATTTGTGATAGGAAAGATCTCATGATGTTTAGGAGTGTTTTTAGATAGCTAAACATGAGAAAAGATTAAAAAAAATCATTGTTTGAGGGTAGGTCCGCAACGCGGAGATGTGTTTAAATTTTGGTCGCAAAAATACTTTTTGACGTAGAATGGTATGTGACTGCTCCGCGACACGAAAAGACTTTTCCCAAATCTTGGGAGCAGGTCCACAACGCGGAGCCAATGCCCAGATTTGCCGATTAATTTTCTTCTTCGTTTCCCAGCCCCAATTTGCCCAAAATTGGTTCTTTTTCCCAAATTCTTTTTAGATACAGATACCAGCAATTGTACCTAAGAACCTAACTTCAACCAACTCAATAATTTGACGTAATGATTTCAAAAACTTCTCAATTTCAGCCCAACTCAAGAACAATATCAAATTCAAGAATATATATCAAGAACATCAACTTTCAAACTATTTTAGGACGAATTCACGCTGAAATAAACAGGTTTGGCACGTGGGTGAACGAACCCAACGTTATGAAAGTCTCACATACCTTGTAGGCGTTAACCTTTGGCAAAGTCCACAAGCCTAGCTTCAAGAACTTGACGATTCCTTTCTCCTTCTCCTCTTTTCTCCTCTTCTTTTCTCCTCTTCTTTTCTCTTCTCTCAAAACTCTAACTTGTTTCTCAAAGCATCAACTGAATCCAATCAGTTTAGACCCCAACTTAATTACCAAAAATGAAATTAATTAATTGGGTGGTGAAAAGACCATAATGCCCTTCTAAAATCCGGATTGAACTTTCCTTATTTGAACAACCCAACTTCCAATGGGCATAACTCACTCATACGAACTCAGAATCACTCAAACTCAGCGGCGTTGGAAAGATTATTCCAAGATATTTCCTACGATATTTAGAAAGACACCTAAATCATCTTGAGCTAGGATTTATGGTTGTTTGAAGTTGACCAAAAACTCAAACTTAACTTAGCTTGACCAATTTTCCAGATTTTTATTATTTCCAAAAATCACTCTTTCTAATTCTAGCTCTTTCTAGTTCTTTCAATTTGCGAGATGTTACATTAACTCCCCCTTGGGAACATTCGTCCTCGAATGAGATAACTCTTAGTAGGCTAAGGGTGTAACATTTAACATTCAGCTCAAACACCCAACAAGCAATGCAATTACAACATGCTAATCTTATAAATAAAAGCCAAGAAAAGGATTAGTACCTCAATTTGGAACTTCTTCGTATTCGAAGAGATGTGAATATCTCTTCTTCATATCTTCCTCAGCTCTCCAAGTAGCTTCCTCAACAAATTGGTTCCTCCAAAGGACTTTGAATGATGCTACCTCTTTTGTTCTCAACTTGCGAACTTGGCGATCTAGAATCTGAACAGGAATCTCCTCATAAGACAAGCTATCCTTGATCCCAATATCTTCAGTTGGTATAATAAATGAAGGATCTCATATGCACCTCTTCAACATAGAGATGTGAAATACCGGATGAACTGCGACTAACTCTTGTGGTTGCTCCAACTCGTAAGCTACATTACCAACCCTTTTCGATATTCTATAAGGGCCAATATACCATGGACTAAGTTTCCCCTTCTTACCAAATCTCATAACACCCTTCATGGGTGAAACTGTAAGATATACCCAATCATCTACTTCAAACTCTAGCTCCCTTCTCGTAACATCAGTGTAGGATTTTCTGATGACTCTAGGCTATTTTCAATCTCTCTTGAATAACTTTCATTTTCTCCATAGCTTGACGAACTAAGTCTGGTCCTATCAACTCAGCTTCACCAACTTCAAACCATCCAATAAGAAATATGCATCTTCTCCCATAAAGAGCTTCGTAAAGAGCCATTTGGATGCTAGAATGGTAACTATTGTTGTAAGCAACTCAATGAGAGGTAGGTGATCATCCCAATTGCCCTTGAAATCAATCACACAATCCACCTTGATACCTCAAAACACTATCTCACCCTTGTTCAAAAGCCATCACTTTTTGCTTATGAACACTTGCCTTTAATTCAAGCAATAAGGGATCTTGGTCTTGCTTATCTTTTACTTTTGACACTAATGATGATTCATCCCCATTCATCACCACTACTCCTCCTTCTGTGGAATCCATTAGTCGAACTCCCAAGCATGAAAGTCTATGCACATCTTTTGCTAACTCTTTCTTATCTTCCTCAAAATGGGCGGTACTACCCATAGACAACCTGCTCAAGGCATCAACAACAATATTAGCCTTACCTGGGTGATAGAGGATACTCATATCATAATCCTTGAGTAACTCTAACCACCTTCTCTATATGAGATTAAGCTCTTTCTGACTAAACACATATTGATGACTCTTGTTATCGATGAACACATCCACATGAACACCATAAAGATAATTGCGCCATATTTTAAAGCTAATACTACGGCAGCCAGTTCTAGATCATGGGTTGGGTAGTTCTTCTCATGAACTTTCAACTGTCTGGAGGCATAAGTTATAACCTTGCCATTCTGCATTAACACACAACCCAAACCAATTCTAGATGCATCACAATAGACTACAAAGCCTTGCGTACCTTCTGGTAATGTCAAAACTAGGGCATAGTCAACCTCTTTTTCAATTCTTGAAAGCTTTTCTCACAAGATTCAGACCATTGAAACTTCACTATTTTCTAAGTCAACTTGGTCAAAGGGGATGAAATAGATGAGAACCCCTCTACGAACCTTCTATAATATCCATCCAACCCCAAGAAACTCCTAATATCAGTTTGAGATGTGGGTCTAGGCCAATTCTGCACTGTCTCAATTTTCTGAGTATCAATTTTAATTCTCTCTCTAGACATAATGTGGCCTAAGAATGCCACAGACTCAAGCCAAAACTCACACTTAGAGAACTTGGCATATAAATCTCTATCTTTTAGAGTCTGGAGAACTATTTTGAGATGACTAGCATGATCTTCTTTATTCCTTGAATAGATTGGTATGCCATCAATGAAGATGATAACAAACATATATAAATAAGATTTGAAAACTCTATTCATAAGGTCCATGAATGTTGCAGGCGCATTGGTCAAACCAAAGGACATGACCAGAAACTCATAATGACCATAACGGGTCCTGAATGCTATCTTTGGAATATCACATTCCCTCACTCTTAACTGATGGTAGCCTGATCTGAGGTTTATCTTAGAGAAATAGGTGGCACCCTGAAGTTAGTCGAAAAGATCATCAATACTTGGGAGAGGATACTTATTCTTGATGGTAACCTTGTTCAATTGACGGTAATCTATACACATCCTAAGGGAACCATCCTTCTTCCTCACAAACAAAACCGGAGTGCCCCAAGGTGAGACACTTGGTCGAATAAAGCCCTTATAAAAAAGGTCTTTCAACTGTTCTTTAAGCTCTTTTAACTTTGTTGGTTCCATTCTATATGGCAGAATAGATATAGGATGAGTATCATGAATAGTATTTATATCGAAGTCTATTTCTCTCTCAGGAGGGACTTCGGGAAGATCATCTGGAAAGACTTCTGGAAACTCTTTTACTACTGAAATTGACTGAATATGAGGTATCTCAACACTAGAGTCATTAACTTAGACTAAGTAATAGACACACCCCTTGGAAACTAACTTTCTCACCTTAAGGTACGAAATAAAATGTCATTTAGGCACCGCTGAACTGCTCTTCAACTCTATAACTGGTTCACTGGAAACTGGAACTTGACTACTCGAGTTCTACAATCTATTGATGTATAACAGGCATGAAGCCAGTCCATACCTAAAATGACATCAAAATCTACCATGTCTAACTCAATTAAATCAGCCATGGTATTCTTGTGATTGACGAAAATGGAACAATCACGATAGACTCTTTCTGCTAGAATAGACTCACCATCAGGTGTAGAAACACTGAAGGGCTTAAGAAGTTGCTCAGGAAGAACATCAAAATTGAAGACTTGGATCATACTAGTGACAACATCTAGTGAATCATCTTGCTCTCGGCGACTAGCGATAGCATAAAGACGGTTTCCTTCTCTGCCTGCCGTTGAAGTAGCTCATCTATATGCAACTCTATCTAGTGGAGCAACTGATGAAGATTGGGCTCTATTGCCCTGATTTCCACTACCTTGCATGTTCTTTGGGCAGTCTTTCATGAAGTGACCCTCTTGTCCACACTTGAAGCAACCTGTCTGGCCATCATGACACTTACCTGGGTGGGTTCTACCACACCTAGCACATGCAGGAGCCTAGTTACCTCATTGTGCCACACTACCCTAAGACTGTGCAGGTCTAGCTGTGAAGTTCTGCAAATTCTGACCATTATACTCACCTTTGTTTCTGGGTGCAGGTGCACTAGCAGATGATAGAGCAGGTCCCTTTTGTTTCTGCTGAAAGGACAAATGGTTCACATTACCTTTCTGCTGCCTGGACTCATTCCCTATCTTAACTTTCTTATTTTTGAATTCCTTCATATCCCTCAGTTTCTCTTCCTCAACCTGCTGCACATAGACCATCAACCTTGATATGTCCATGTCCCCAATTAACATAGCTACCCTGCCCTCTTTGCTTGATAGACGGGACAACCCAGCAACAAACAGACTCATCATACTCCTCATATCCGCAACCATCTCCGGAGCATAATTGGATAGTTGGGTGAATTTCAACCCATACTCATGAACACTCAAAGAATCCTGCTTAAGTGTGAGGAATTCTCGTACCTTAGCCTCTTTCAGTTCTCGGGGAAAGAAACGCCCTAAGAAAGCCTCCTCTAAACATGCTCAACTCGCAGGTGGTACATCATCAACTCTACCCCCCACCCCTTCCACTAGTCAAACTAAGTCCTAGCAACATTCTTCAGTTGATATGCAGCCAATTCAACTTGCTCAGTATCGGCAACATGCATAACATCAAATACCTTCTTCAGCTCTTCCATAAAGTTCTCTGGATCCTCAGTAGTGCTCGAACCAGTGAAGCTTGGAGGATTCATCCTCAAGAACTCTTGGATCCTCGAAGTATCAGTCACTTCCTGTCTAGCTCCTCTCTGTTTCCCAACCTAATTAGTCACAGCTTGGCTCAACATCCAGATAGCCTAACAGAACTCAACATTGGTAACCTCTCCTTGGGGTTGCACCTCAGGTGCATTGGGTACCCCTTGCTCCTTAACATTACATCTAGCAGAACGTCGACAGCTCTTCATGGAGGCATGATTATCTGAAAACACACGCAAGCACGAATTAGAAGGAAACTTTTTAGAGATTAAACTCTAATGCACGAAATGAGTATGGCAAAAGTGAGAATATTTCCTAAGTGTCGCAGCCTCCTAATTATAGAAGTGGCGTGCTTCACACCGATATCCAGGACTCTACATACACGACTTTATAGACTCTCTAGGACTCTTGAACTCTGTGCTCTGATACAAAGTTTGTCACACTCTTAGCCTATACCCTGGACGTGGCTGGCACTCGAGAACCATTGCTGGCCCCAAGAGAACCCTTAGCTTGGCTTACTTACTCAGCAGAAGGCTCTATGCATATTTATAATTATCAGTAGCACTATACTCACTTGAATAATAAAATACTAAGAATGCTTAAAAAAGTCAAAAATTCAACTTGGCCAAAATGGCAACTCAACTCTTAACATATGAAATGATAATGTAAAGACAACTGAACTACTAACTGTGTATGAAGCCTCTAAAACAAAGACGGATGTCAGTACAGGATCCCCGATCATCCTAGCAACTGAAAACTAGAAAGCAATGTAAAAAGGAGCCCTCCAAAAGCATGGAGGCTCACCAACTGACTCTGAGTGCTGACCCGATCAACGAGGCGTTGGGTGCTGATCCTGGTTACCTACGTCTGCATCATAATACGATGCAGGCCAACTGACATCAGTACATTGAATGTACGAGTATGAGAGTTGGAATGCTACACATAACATAGGCTTGAAAAGATTCTGAAAGAAACACTTACCATGACTCTTCTCAACTCATGAATAACTTAACTCAAAATAAAGCAATGAATCACATGCAACATATAAAAAGCTTTAATAAACAGTAAAAGCAACTTAGTTCATTAATGAAAATGCAATAACAAACTCAACTTTATTCATATAATAAGTAATATAGTTTATGTGGGAGTTTCTCTAACCAACAACCACCACTATGAGCCTAAGTGGTGTTACATCGTCTTGCCACACTACCAGAACTGTCCTATACTTTGCCATCATATAGGATGCCTTAACTAAGTGGATCCATTAGTCTATGATAAAAGCATCTTAAGAAGTCATCTAAAAAGTAAGATCATTTACTACCCATGATGGCTACATTGTTTATAGAGGCTCGAGTTAATATGAACTTCCATCCCATATCGGTGCTCAATACTACTCCCAAAATATACTTAGTTCATATTTTTTTAAAACAACTTCTTTCTTTGGTTTGAGATAATTATTCAAAACTTATCTTAAAAGCTCTCTTGCAATCTGTGTTCCCTTTCTTTCTCAAATGTGAAAACATTTTAAACTCTTTGGGAATACATAGTCCCCATATACTTCTTTGAATAAATGAACTTCAATCTTTAATTTTTACTCCTTTACCCAATTTGAACTTTAAGTCTTAAAACAAGGTTAAAACATTTGTGAAAGACTTTTGAAAAACTTTAATGAAGTTGTCTTGACTTGCTTCTTGACTTCAAACTTGACTCTTAACTTTTCTTGAATTGAATTATGGATTCAAGGATCATGATTTGTGATAGGAAAGATCTCATGATGTGTAGGAGTATTCTTAGATAGCTAAACATGAGAAAAGATTTTTAAAAAAAATCATTGTCTGAGGGTAGGTCCGCGACGCAGAGATGTGTTTAAATTTTGGTTGCAAAAATACTTTTTGAGGCAGAACGGTCCATGACCGCTCCGCGATGCGAAAGACTTTTCCCAAATCTGGGGAGCAGGTCCGCGACGCGGAGCCAGTTCCCAGATTTGCCCAACAAATTTTGTTCTTCGTTTCCCAGCTCCAATTCGCCCAAACTCGGTTATTTTTTCCAAATTCCTTTTAGATACAGATACCCAACAATTGTACCTAAGAACCTAACTTCAACCAACTCAATAATTTGACGTAATAATCTCAGAAACTTCACAATTTAAGCCCAACTCAAAAACAATATCAAATTCAAGAATATATATCAAGAACACCAACTTTTAAACTCTTTTAGGATGAATTCACGCTGAAATAAACAGGTTTGGAACGTGGGTGAATGAACCCAACGTTATGAAAGTCTCACATACCTTGTTGGGGTTAACCTTTGGTGAAGTCCACAAGCCCAGCTTCAAGAACTTGATGATTCCTTGCTCATTCTCCTCTTTTCTCCTCTTCTTTTCTCTTCTCTCAAAACCCTAACTTTTTTCTCAAAAGCATAAACTGAATCCAATCAGTTTAGACCCCAACTTAATTACCAAAAAAGAAATTAATTAATTGGGTGGTGAAAAGACCATAATGCCCTTCTTAAATCCGGATTGGACTTTCCTTATTTGAACAACCCAACTTCCAATGGGTATAACTCACTCTTACAAACTCGGAATCATGCAAACTCAGCGGCGTTGGAAAGATTATTCCAAGATCTTTCCTATGATATCTGGAAATACACCTAACTCATCCCCAGCTAGGAGTTATGGTCGTTTGAATTTGACAAAAAACTCAAACTTAACTTAACCAATTTTCCAGATTTTTATTACTTCCAAAAATTACTCTTTCTAATTCTAGCTCTTTCTAGTTCTTTCAAGTTGCGAGATTTTACAAATTCTTCTATTGAGGTGTTAGAGTAGGTGTTCGTAAGACCCGTGGGTTAGGTCGTCACAATTTGGTATCATAGACCTGATTATTGGTCTTCTAGTACAAGAGAAAATGTTGAATAGAGTCATGTAGATTAGTATGCTGATGTCTACATATAACCTTTGGAAAGTTATGAAACATTCTAGGAATCTATCTCACTTCTTCACTCCATTCATGCGGTCTATCGCTTGTGGTATGGGTTGAACCCAATTGGTACATCCAGATTCCAATTGGTACCTCAATAAAGTAAACTAGATTTCATCGTCGTGGATGAAAGGACACAGGCAAATAAGGATTGGAACCAGAAGGTTTCAATTGGTATTCGGCCTTAAAAGAGATGTGAATGCATGGATGGTCAGTCAATGCTCATCCATTATGTGAATATAATGGAATGAACCTGATTTAATTTAGTGGTAAAGCTTGATGATTGTTATTGTGTGTAGGGTATTGCCTGACTGACTGAAATTGTGTGAGGTGTAATTGCCTGAATTTCTATGAGATTGTGGACGGTTGAAAGTCATAACTTGATTATGTCTAGTGGTTTAGTGATAAATTTCTATGTGATTAACTGAACATTTTTGTGTTAAAAATTGTGCATGGACTTACCATTGATAAAAAAAAATGGTAAGGGGGGAGGATAAATTGTGACCGTAGGAAAACTCTGATTTCAAGATAGTCAGGATAGGTTCAAAACTATGTGAGAAAACATTATTCTGGTATGATAGTAAGAATGTGATGTGATGAACAAATTTTGGTGAAATTTAATACTAGTTTTATAATGATGTGGTGCTAAGTTATTATTATGCATTATTGGGAATGATCTTGAGGATATTTTCAAGGCAATGTTGTGTTTTCAAAAGTTGGAATTGTTAATCGATATTGGGGTATGGGGAACCCTTGCAGGAATTTTTTAAAAATTTCTAGGATGAACTCTTTTGAGCCTTCATGGCAGGACTCATCCGCTATAGCGCTTCTGTTGTGGCAGGAATTTTCCCACCATAGAGGCAGCCGCTATAGCAGGAAAAAATCCCTGCTCCACTTTCCCCTATTTTGTCTTTCATTCCTGAGACATTTTAAGTCACTTATTTTTAAGTCCATACCAATACGGAAATAGTATAAATGTAACAAAACAACCATATCATGCATATATCCATGATTAAGAGGTTAGAACCAGTATCCATGTGCTCTAAAACAAGAAAGCAGGAAAAAGAAAAGATGTCTCTATGCCCAAACATGGCAAGCCCAAAACAAGTTTTAACGTATCCAAAGGGGTGGATCCTAATCAACATCCTCAAGATCCTCCGAGGCTTGCTCACTAGTCCATGCCTCTGTCCGTAAAGGGAATTCCATGAAATTCTCTTTTGTAAGTGTCGGGAGCTCTTTCTCATGGCTCATGTGAATATGACCTTGATGGTCATCCATATTCCAGCTAGCAGACACTCCCAAACTATGCTCTTTTTCCTCTCCCAAGCCAGTTATCGACGGAGAATTTTATTCTTATGGGTAGTAGGGATTGAGGATGATGCTCCAACTGGGAAACTCCCACATATCTCCAGATGGCGGCCAAGTCCTCATCCACGTGGCTTCTAGAGAGCTGGTATTGGGTCTGGGCGGTGGGAGAATCATCACCATAATCCTCCTTGTTTCCCTAACCTATTGAAGCCTGGTTGTTTCCCTCCTCGCCCATGTTTTGACTTTTCTTACCCATGTCAACATCTGGTTTCGTTCGAAAGGGTGGAAAAAGGGGATTCATGTGCATCTCCTCATCGGCATCCATCAATGGCACCCTTGCCTATTTGTATAATGCGGTCACTAGTCCTAGTAAAAAAGGGGCCTTCTTGTTGCCCCGATAAAAATCATTCCACTTGGACACTATTTGTCCCCCCCATATGGCTGAATCCTCTAGATAGTGTAGGCCACCACTAATGCCTGGGGATAAGTCATGTCGGTAATATTGCCCGACGGACAAATCCTTTGAACCACTAATGGCAGCCAGCTTCTGGCGTCGGTAGTGAAATAGAGGCTATTGATTCCCTTGATGGTGGGCAAATAGAATTGTTCCTATAAATCCTCCTCTATCAATGTATCTTGTAGCCACCACATGTATATCCCCCTCAATCGGGCCTTATACTCAGCATTCTAGACCTTTGGCACCTCCAACACCTCATTGATTGTTTGCGCATCCATTGGCATGTCCACTCCCAGATGCAGATGGTACAGTTGGGCCCTCCCAATGTATAGTGTGAATGAGGGCATGAAACTACCTCCCCCAAATAGAGCACATGAGAGGGAGAGCCTCCACCAAAGGGCACCAACCGAACCCTTCCAATCGGGCATGGAAAGCACCAACATTTTCCACCACCTTATGCATATTGAAGCTCTTCTAATAAAGGAAATTCATTCCCCCATGGTCTTGGTACCTCTCCCGACTAACGCCATCGGGAAACCTCACAAATGGTAGACTTTCTTTAGTGTTGACAACCATCGTATTCGTAGAAACTGAAAAAATATAAGAATAGAGGGATCAAAGCTCATTCAGTACATAGAAATAATTTCAAGAGAAAAATCCACCTTTTGGGTCAGTTGGGAGGCTACTGTCCGCAGCCTCCCGCTGTAGAGGGTTGCTTCCTTTAATGTGGGGCCGCTATAGCGGGAATTACCCCACTACAAAAGCTTTTGATATAGCTAAAGCATGTCTTATATTTTGCATAAAGCTTTTTTAGTTTCGCATCAGTTGCATCCCGCCTTCAATAATTAGTGGATAGATAAATGTTCGAATTATAAAAAGAGGGTAAATAAATAAATAAATTATATATAGGGTACGAACCTGAAAGTTGCAGGGCCTCCACCTATGTCACAATACTTCTTAATACGTTCAACAATATGAGAGACTAATTAAAAACTTGTCATTAATTAGTATTCCATTTCGAGAATTAGAATTTTTATTTTTGATCATGAGTTTGCAAGAAAAAAAATTGAATTTTTTTTTACAGACGAGTAAGAACCATATATGGATTTTAGAGGAGAAAAAGAATGTACTTTTGTGGGAAAAATGGATCAATAATGGATTCAGATTTTAAAATTTGGATGGGTTTGAATTATTGTAAATTAAAATGGGGCACCAATTAGAAGATGTCACATGGCTTTTTAAAAAGTTAGAATTTTCTAAATATTTTTCTGTTAAGTTGAGGGGTATGTTTGAACCCAAACATTAACCTTAAGGGTATTTTAGACTCAAAGATGGAAGAGGGGTATTTATGAGTCTTTTCCTATAGGTTAGGGGTATTTATGAGCCTTTTCCCTAGAAAAATTGACATATATCTCAATCTACTTTGGCGAATTCATCTTTGTGCATCATGGTATACTATAATCATATGTCGCATATCAAAAGCTATTAGATGAAAAATATTTGGTTTCTAACCCTAAATCAATTGAGAGGAGAAAGTTAATAACAATTTATTGATGTAATGCATATAAGTGTTACAGTATCCAGTATATTATATTTCAAACTAACACATGAAGCAACTTCTTCTCATCAAGCAATATTCAAACCAACCATATCAGATATTATTAATGAAAATCATAGCAATACATGATTGTAGCATCATTGAAATAAATTTTAAAAAAACAATACCTTAATAATATAAATTGAACTTACTAGATACTTCACCAATATATCTATAAGTGATAACCTAGCATGATTCAACTATAATTTCAATTTTTCAAACTTCACACTCCAAAAGATTCACGTCCCAATGATGATGAAGCTCCATTTTCTAATTGGTTCGAATGATGGCGCATTTTGGAACAAGTGTCACTCAACCAAGCTTCAAATATGGTCACTTCATCTGCATTGAGTTGCTCAATTGACTCCCACCAACCTTTTTGTCTTATTTCTACCACTTGGTCATAGAAAGTTGTTCGAGCAATTGTAGCATCTTCTACAACATCAAGTTCTTCAAGCCTGTTTTTGAGTTCATTCACTTTATTTCGAGCAGTAATCGTGTCTAGACGAATACCTTGGCTTAACTGCATATCAGGATTCTGAAAACGAGAAACAATTGCATCAACAGTAGGGTGAAAAAATGAATGTGGCTTACCAGCAGGGGAAATCATCATTATTCCAATATCAACATCACATTCTGTAACGAGTTCACTAGCTTTCTTGTACAAACCCTCCCGACGCTTTGAAAATGTGGTAAGCAGGGCATCCTTATTTTCTATTTTTTTTATTGGTATCTTTTGACGCCCTTTAGTCTTCTTTCCCTCCATGGCTAAATTCGTAAGGAGGTTGATGAAAAGATAGTTGATTAAATGTTTTTCAGCAAATGATACTTATGAAAAAACGATATCACACCTATTTATATACCGCAAAAATTGATTTTTAGTCAAATAATCTATTATCATATATAAAATTAGGATGTTCATTAAATTTTATGCCTTTAATATATTTTGTATTATATACATTATTAAAATATAAAATATTAAGTTAAATATGTAAATATTTTCATATACTCATGAAATTTATTAAGTTTAAGTTAGAAAATAAATCTAAAGCTTAAACTATAATAGGAAAATATATTAATGTTCTTTCATAAATTAGTCAAGTCTAATTAGACAATAAAAAATAAGTGACTATAATTAGAAATAATATAAATTACAGACCAAAATAATTAATATTAATTTAAATTATTCACCCGCATTAACATCAAATAGACATTAACTTGAATAAATCTAACTTTAATAGAAAAATATTTTAATAAAATAATATTATAATAATAATAATATTATTATTATTATTAGTATTATTAATGATGATGATGAATATATCAATAATAATAATAATATAGTATATTAATGAATATCAAATTGGAGTTAGCAAATATGAATATAATTTGGTAGAAATATAAATTACACATCAAATCTTTTTTAATTTTTTTTTTGGATAATAAGCAAAATCAAAATTCTCATTTACATTAATAAAAATAAATCTAAAGCGTAATGCTAGTAGAAAAAATACTTTGTATTCTTACATAAATTAATCAAGTCTAGGTAGACGGTAAAAATTAATTGATTATAATTAGAAACAATATAAATTGCAAATTAAATAATTAAAATCTTACAATAAAATTAAATCATTCACATGCATTAACATTAAATAGACATTGACTTGAATAAGATTTGAAATCTAACTTTAATAGGAAAATATATTAATAAAATATCATAATATAAAAGGAAAATATGTTAATGAAATACAACAATATAAAATGAAATTATAGTAATGAAATATCAAGTGAAGTTAGAAAATATGAATAGAAGAAAGATAAACTATACATCAATTATTATTTTTTGAATTTTCGTATAATTAGGAAAATCAAAGTTCTCATATGCATTAATGAAAATAAATTTAAAGCTTAACTATAAAATAAAAATTATTTTAATATTCTTCGTTAAGATGATTATGTTCTAAAAGAC
>JAJOOR010014852.1:0-27203 GCA_036250505.1 Solanum acaule
CAAAAAAAAATATATATATATTAAAAGTTGTTTTTTTAAAAGATATTTCTAATTTCAATTTTTTATTTTTTTACCCCATCCCCTACCCTCGCCCCCCCATCAACCCCCCTACCATCCCCCCACCCCTTTTAAAAAATAAAATTAAGTTAGTTTTTTTAAAAAAAAATTCTACTTCAATTTTTTTTTTCACCCCTACCCTCGACTCTCACCCCGCCAGACCCCCACCCCACCCCTTCAAAAAAATATAAGTTTGTTTTTAAAAAATATTTTCAACTTCAAAAATTTATTTTTTCACCCCGATCCCTCGACCCCACCCCCTCGGCCAGCCCCCCATCCCCCCAAAAAATTGAGTTTGTTTTTAAAAAATATTTTCAAGTTCAAAATTTCATTTTTTTCACCCCTACCTCACCATCCCCCCTAACCCCCCAAAAAAAAATTAAGTTTTTTTTTAAAAATATTTTCAACTTTAAAACTTCATTTTTTCACCGCTACCCTCGACCACCCCACCCCCCACCCACCCACGAATAAAAAATTAAGTTTGTAATTAAAAAATGTTTTCAACTTCATATTTTTTTTTTCAACCCTACCCTCGACCTCCCCCCTTCCCCCCCCCCCCCCACCAGCTCCCCCATCGCCACCCAAAAAAAAATTTAAGTTTGTTTTTAAAAAATATTTTCAATTTCAAAAATTATTTTCTACTTTAGTAAAAATAAAAGATATTTCTCAAAAACATTTTTCATCCTTAAATCAAACACTAAAAATCTTTTTCGGAAAATATTTTCTACTAACCAACCAAACATGAGTAATTAAGTAAAAATCTACTTGTTTTCCAGGAAAACATTTTCTAGGAAAACATTTTCCATGGAAAACGTTTTCCTTCATACCAAACACGCCCTTAAACTAACAATTAGCAATACCCATAAGCTAAATCAGCCCATAGTCACATGATCACAGCCCAAGAATTGGGGTTTTAGCTAAACAGTATAAAAAGGTAAAAATAGTTACCAAATTGATTATCCATCAATTGGGTAAGAGTGATTTCTTCCTTATAATGCTCCAATTTGATGCATCTCAAAGACACTTCTAAATTATCAAAAGTGAATTTCTTCAATCCATCAAAGCTAAGGAAAACTCTAGAGAAAACTGTAAAAATTATCCAAAGACTCAAAAAGATTGTTCAAAAGATACTAAACTAAATGTTCAAAAACGTATTTATAGTCGCCAAAAATGTGTTATGAATAGGCATTCAGTGAAGTAAGTCGAGCTCACCGATCCACTGGGCGAGCCTCCCTTTGATCTCTTCCATATTCTTTTCGCCTTGCCATTCAGTAACCTTGAGTTCTGTAACTTTGGGTGATCTATCATAGCATCACAGAACTACTCGGCTATGCGCCGACTGCTCCTTCTAGTTGCCGATTTGGTTTCTTCCCTCAGGGCTGGCATGCTAGCCTTATCGTAGCCGCACATTCATTTCGCTCGATTAAGAGCAGTATTTAAGTAATCGGTATTGATCAGAACCGATACTAAAATTTGCACAAGAACAACCACAATCACACACAAAAGAGGTGGCATAAAATTTTCCAAAAATTGGTAAAAAACCATTTCCATTCAAAACAAGGATCCACAAGATCAAATATCCAAAAGATAGAATCAAACACAATTTAAAACACAAAGCCAATATATATATATACTAAAAATATAATCATAAGAGGTAGGTATGAAAATACCTCACCCCACCCACAAAAGAAAAGTAGTCGTCCTCAAATGCAACTAAATTAACCAAAAGTCAATAAAAATAACAGAGAAGGAGGTAAAGAATAATCTTGTCTACTCAGTCGCTTTGTCTGTCGGGGCATCAATGCCCGGTGTCACACTCTGATCTTGGGCATCAGTGCCCGAGGTAACAGCAACATTGGCTCCACTAGAGCTTGCGATGGACATTTTTGTCTACGATGTTTGGATGACTGACTGCACTATCGTCTCCTCTAAATTAGGCAAGTCCTTATAGATGGTCGCCTCCTGAGCCTCAAGCTGCTCCTCATCCGTCTCCACCTCTAACTCGGTACCAACCACATCATCCAGAGGCTCATCTCTGTTGGTAGCCGGAGGCACAACAGAACTGGTCGGAACACCCTGAGCATCAGCTGAATCAAATAGTAAAGTGAAGTCTGTGGACTTTAGATAGTCCACATCCATCCTCAAATCAGAAACCTTAGCTTTCAAAGTTGTCACCTCGAAAGTAACCCCCTGGCCTCTCTCACATATCTCTACTCTAATTGTGAGAGCATCAATCGGCCTCCAGAGGGGTGTCAAAGTAGCTGAAATATCTCGCTCAATCATACATGGCACCCTGGCCTCTAGCCTGGAAGCCCGCACATCGGCAGAATGGGATAGGTGCCCCATCTTGAGAAGCATGGCTTGAGTGATCTTAGTAGGCTAGTAAGCAGCAGCAGAACCTCAGTCCTGGGAAGGAGTGGTAGTGGATGTACCTAAAGGCCTAGAGGCCAGAGTAGGCAAAGGTGCCTCTGCAGGTATGGACTCAACATCAACCTCCGGGGATGTATCCACCGGAGCTGCTCTCCTCCTATCTGCCTCATCCCACATGTACTCGGCCTCTATACCCCGAATATCGGTGGAGGATGTAGGTGTGATCTCAATGTCCCTCTTCTCGTCACGAGGAACTCCAGCCTATCAACATAACTCTGTGATCAGCACTGGGAAATGAAGGGAAGTTTGGCATTGTTTAGCCATCATGGCCATCTCCTGCTCTATGATCTGCCCCAAGTTTAGCCTTTTCCTGGCTATGACCGACCCGAGATAAGTTGCCTTTGGGTGGCAGAGGATGGACTCATTCTGTGAATGCATGATGGAGCTCCTAATGAACCCGAACCAATACCTAGCGACGAAGTTCAAGTCAATCTTCTCAATGGGAGCTCCTGCCTCAATCCACCTCGGGGTGGTGTCAGAAATTAGGGGAGCTAGTGAGTCCTTTAGGTTATCTAGGGTCTGTGTTGTAGTCATGCCCTCATACTCATGCTTGAATCATGTAGCTCTATCAAGTTCAGCATTGATATCATTGCTACTGCATCCCACTATTCGCCCCCGTACCACTACAGATGCCAATGCTCTGAAGGTGTTGGCCTTCTTCTTTCTCTGAGGCACTAAATCACCATATGGGGTGTAGAACTCTCTGACCCATGTAGGGATGTATGGGACTTGGGGCCTGGTGAACATATCGAATCTTTCGAATCGAAGAGTGTCCCACACCAAAGAGTACATATCCACCACCCTATCTGTGGACAATCGCTTTTCCTCTAGAAATGTCCTCAATCCTTCGGATTTTAATCTGTTGAGTTTCCGGGGAGGAGGACCCTGAACTGGTGGTGTAGGAACCACTGTCTGTGTCGGAGCTGGTAGGGTTTTAGCAGTAGGAGGGTTAGACTCTGGGATCCTAGATGGATCTTGACGAACTCGGGCATGGATCTCAGCTCGCCGGGTTTGTAATGGCTGGTCATCTTCAGGCACGAGAATGACACCTGAGAATGGAAAGAATCCCCATCACTGCCGGAGTTGTGCACCAGTCTCTTCGCTATGGGCGTTTTTCCCTTACCCTTGCCTCCCTTCGAAAGTGTTCTCTTTCCCTTTTTAGAAGGAGCGCATCTGTTACTTCATTAATTATGATGCCTCGTGCTCGTTTGTGGAGCCACATTCTACTCTCGTCCTAGTTGGTCCTAGCCATATCTGCAAAACACATTGGAAAAAGTTAGAAAGGATTTAAGAAAAATCTCAAAAAGTAGTTGCAGAAAGACTCGCCGAACCAATCAGTGAGTCGCTGAGTCACTTAGGAAAGTTAGATGGGGCTTGCCGAAAGGACTGGCCTAAAATTTTTCTTAAAAAATGGCAGGTCGGCGATATGCAGGGCCCTTCGGCAAATCGCCGACACCACTCGGCGAGCTCAAACTATCCCACCGAATTTCACAGCATGTTTTTAAGGGTTAGTGGCGCAGAAGAGGGTGATCAAGGGACCTTTTGGCGAGCTCATGCTTCCCATCGAAAGTTACAGACTCTAACTTAGCCAAATCACGAAATTAAATATGATCAAGGGGGACGTTGGCGAACCGCCGAATGGTTCAGCTCGCTTAACTCAGCTCGCCAAACTGGCCAACATGCAAAATTTAAAATTTGATTCTCAAATTCAAGCCCGCATCCCCTAAAATCAAAATCAAACTACACACTTATTCGATTAAACCCAGACCCAATCGACCCATGCCTCCAGGATACTCAGACTTCCCCCAGTTTGACCAAAATTGACCATTTGATGACTTTACCCTTAAGAATGACGTCAAACACTCCATCATTGGGCAAAGTACGTCATTTAGCGCAATTGGGGGTTACTCAGACTTCACCCAACTAGACCCAACAAAATGTTACCGCAACCCAATAATTTATGATCAATTTTAACACACAAAACTCGGGAAATCAACCCTTTAAGCAATTTAGGCACAATTTCGAAACTAAGACGGGCAAATTAACATATCAACTACTATTTGAACATAGGCCCAACACACAACAACAAGATTTTACCAAATGCACTCGATTTCAACTACTAATGAAGAGTTTGGGGCTCGAAAAACCAACCTTTTAGCCGAATAAAGAATTTGAAATGCTAGGCGGCAATGTAATCCAAATCTGAGCACGAGATCAAGACAAAAAGCAACAAAAAATGGGAAAATATGCAAATTATAGAGTGTGGGTGAAAGTGTACGAGGCTAAAATGAGGGAGTGAAGATTTTGAAAGTTTAAACCGTTTGGCCTTTTAAAACTTTTCAGTTCGCGGCCCATTCGGTGGTATTAGTCGACCACACCGAACCACTTGGTGGTCCCCCAAGTGGTGAGTTACCTTGCCAAGTTTTACAGGACCTCCAGTTAATTTGGGGGTCCAACAGCAGGCCAAGTCGGGCTTGCCAACCTCTTCGGTGAGTCATCGACTGGACTCTTTGCTTGCCACCTGCATTTCTCAAACACTTTCCACCTTTCAACCTTCACAATAAACACCCGTTATTCTAAAAGCAAACACAAATCATTAAAAACTTGGGTTGCCTCCCAAGAAGCGCCTTAGTTAACATCGTGGCACAACGCACGTACCCATTCAAGCTTCATTCTTGGGGTTTGTCATAGTGTCACTAGGCAACCCCCCTTGGTGTCTTGGGTTAAGATGCGAAGAAACTTGACCCATTTGGGTCTCCAACTTCTTGATAGAGACGGAATGAGATGTCACCGTCTGGTTGAGAGTCCATAGATCTTCCTTCATTTCCTTCAAAACTTTATCGGACCCTTCAACCTTGTTGAGGATGCGTGAGAGTATATCCTCAGCCCGGCCACCCTCAGAATCTTTAGGCTTGTGACGCTCATGGGGAGAAACATACCTATATTTCTCCCCTTCTCCCCTTCTCTTTCCTTCCAAGTGGCGTTACGATCATACCAATATGTATCACGATCTTTCCAGCCCTCATCTCTATTCCAACCTTGGTTTCGACCCTGTCTTGGGTAGTTAGCATGATAACCTCCTCCTTGGTTGGCTAGGAAGTTCACTTTCTCATTCTACAACGCTTCAAATTGGGCTTCATCGGGGTTCATTCCACCAACACCCACAACATTTACACTCTTTGTACCAACACCCATGACATTTTTAGCTAAGATGTCCATCTCAGTCATTATCATTACCATGTTTTGGTCTCTCTCTTGATATTTTTTTATCTGATCCTTTGTTATTCGGATGTTGAGAGGAGAGACTTGGTCCTCACGAGTATAGCACGCCCTGTTAATCATCGTCATGCAGTCAAGGAGTTGTGAAGCTACTTCATAGGTCTATTGCATTATACCTCCGAGAATGAGTTGGTCAGCAACTCATTTGTTCACCGAGTCGAGACTTCTATAAAAGTATTTCAGTAGCAATTTGTTAGGCAATCCGTGAGTTGGATATTACACCAATAGCTTCTTGAACCTCAGCCATATCTCTTGGATTGGCTCACCCTCCAAGCGCTTGAAACTTTGGATATTATCCCAAAGAGTCACCATCTTCGTATGAGGGAAAAATCACACTTGGAATGCATTAATAAGCTCTTCCCACGAAGTGATGGAATCTCTTGGCAGTTTTGACAACCATTTACTTGCTTTGCCCATTAAAGAAAATGGCAACAACCTCAACCAGACCGATTCTTGTGAAATGTTCTTGAAGGAGAACGATCCACAAATATCAACAAAATTTCTAATATGCTCATGGGGATCCTCATGAGCCAGACCTCCGAACAAACCCTTCAGTTGAAGGAGCTGAAGCATGGTGATTGTAATGTGGAACACAACGTTCCCTTCAAATGGAGGTAAACGAATGGCCCCAACACCACCCATTTGGACTGGATTCATTGATGTTTGGGTCATTGACATCATTGAGGTTCCTGATATCATCTTGGTGGCTGACTTGGCTACCATTGCTACCATTTCTGCTCATTTCCTCTGTTTAACAACCAACACAAAAAACCAAAAACAAAAATAAGTAGATTCAACTATTACTAAGAAGAACACAATTGAACTTCACCAAAAGAATTTCAAGCAACACCACTCCACGGCAGCGGCACTATTTTGATTGACGTTTCAAGCACAACACATCCAATTCTAGGCGTAAAAAATCATAAATCAGTATAAAACCCAACTGATGAGTTGGGGTCGAATCCCACAGAGAACGGTACGTGTCTTAAATTCAATTAGGAAGTATATATGTGGTCAAATCAGCCATATGAATATAAATTATCGATTAAAGACATATTCAAGTAAAAGGGGTGTCACGAATGTCAAATAGGGGTTTTTGGTTTTGATTATCAACTAATAGCAATCACAAACACTAAGAGTTAACAATAATGAGACAGATTCTTGGAATGTGATCAATTATAGGCAAATATAGACATATGGATAACTGCAACAATTAGTAAATAGCTAGATATTAGTGAGTAGGCTAGACTATAAGGGAGGTAATTTTCTCTCGAACAATTACCCTGAATCAGGTGATTTCTTTCAAACATCAACAAGCATGAAAATTAAGAGCAACCCACACCTTAATCCATTCACTCTCTCGAGCTAAATGTGTGGGATCGGGTTTAGGATTTACTCTCTTGAGTTAAACCCAGATCAACCCAATACCCACAAACCATTAATCAAAAACCTTAGTTCTAAAACCTCTCTCTCGAGCAAGCCAATAACACAAACATAGAAATGCATTTCCAACTACAATTCTAAAATTAAACCACAATTAATGATTAAACTTACTTTTAAATAACATTTAAACTAATAATTAGCAATACCCATAAGCCTTATCAGCCCATAATCACATGATCACACCCCAAGAACTTGGGTTTTAGCTAGACATTATAAAAAGGAAAAAATAGTTACCAAATTGATTATCCATCAAAAGGGTAAGAGTGATTTCATCCTTACAATGCTCCAATTTGATGAATTTCAAAGTCCCACTTCTAAATTTTCAAAAATGAATTTCTTCAATCCTTCAAAGCTAAGGAAAACTCTAGAGAAAACTGTAAAAATTATTCAAAGACTCAAAAAGATTTTTCAAAAGATACTAAACTAAATGTTCAATAACGTACTTATAGTCACCAAAAATGTGCTACGAATAGGCATTCAACAAAGTAAGTCGGGATTGCCGATCCACTGGGCGTACTGCCCTTTGATCTCTTCCATCGCCTTGACATTCAGCATCCTTAGGTTCTGTAACATTGGGCGATCTATCACAGCATTGCGAAACTATTTGGTGACGTGCCGACTGCTCCTTCTTGTCGCCGATTTGGTTTCTTCCCTCAACCTGGCACACCCAACTTTAGACGGTTGAACTTACCACTCTGCGATTTTCCAAACACTCTTGGCGATCACCAAGCTCGCCTTTCTTCAATTCTTCAGTTTATTTTGTTTCTTTTTGCATGTTAGTGTCCTTTCTTTGTTCCAGAATCCATGTACATGAAAATTAAGGATTTTTCATCAGTTTATGGCATAACTCAAGCATTTGAGGACACTGAATCTGTATAAACAAAGCCCCAAATGAGTCCAAAATCTCAGACTCATCAATGAGTTGCATTCATTATGGGATTCTATTCTTGGGTTCTTTTTGCTAGAGTCGTGCTTAGAATCTTATTCGAGGATGAATGATCCCATGGGGTAGATAATATAACACCCCAGATTTGAAAGAGATAAAACGGCAGCTTTTTGTGAAGTACTAGGTGTCACCTTCGAGGGCAAACCACGCCCTATGGTTGGACCCATACCCGTAGGTGGGATTCATAGATAGGGGACCATGGAAACTTCCTAAGAAAGAACCACGACTAGGATCCACGCCCCGTGGATGGGTCCACGACCCATGGTTGGGGGAATCGTCGATGGTCCAAAATCACTGACTACGAACGACGCTTCACCAGGACGCACTGTAGGTCCATCCACTGTTCATCAGTTGGGGTCTCATGGGTAATCATGGATAGTTATTTTTGAGGACTTAAGGGTCATTTATGGTTTTAATTAAATTGAAATGGTGTCATTTTTGCTAATTCTAAAACACCTATAAAAGTATATTTAACCCCCAAAATCCCACACTCAAGTTATTCGCTCAAAACCCAAAAGAAAACCCAAAACTCCTCTCAAATATTCTCTCTCTAGAAGTTGGAAGAAGAAGGAAGAAATTGGAGCTAGATCAAGGTCAAGTCTCCCAATCTTTATGCTTTTGAGGGAATTGTGACTAAGGTATGATGGATTTTAATCCATGGAATCCTTCCTCCAATGGAGTTCCCTAGGATTCCACTATTTGAAGAAGCATTTTCCCAATTCTAGTTAGGGTTTCTTCCAATGTTGTGGGTTATGATGAATGTTGATCCAATTGAGTGGATTGTGATTGTTTATAATTTAATTGATCGAATTACATGTTTTTAGGATTAAATTAAATGTACCCATGCCTATCCTATGATTTTAGGGTTGAATTAATATAGTTGGGTTTGATGCCATGAGAGAGAAGCTCTAAGGGTTAGATATATCCTTATAGTATTGATGAATTATGATTAGAATTGCTTGAGATTGAAGCATATATGATGAGTATAATATTAACTTCTTGAGAGTAAAGCATATATGATGATCATGAGATTTAGTGCTTTGAGAGTAAGGCCTAGAATATGAATGGTTGATTGTTGATGTTGTAGTATGGAAGGGATACTTCCTATAATGAATTGATAAGCATGATTGAATCATTCTGAAAGGTCTAATCACATGAATTATTCTAGATTGAAAGGATTGCTCACCTAAAATGAATATAGACTAAAATGCTTAATGAAGGATGAGGCTAGAGGTGACTACCCATGACCCCCATGTGTTAAGGATATGAGGCGATTCCCATACTTGTTAGAATTGAACAAGAGGTGATTCCCTACATTCCTACAATGATGAATGGACATGGAGGTGAATACCCGTGCTCCTTATGAAATGATGTGGAAATGAGTACCCATGTCATATGATGAGATTGTGGAGGCGAGTACCCACGATTTAAAAGTAAGTAAGGCAAGAGGCGAATACCCATTAGCCTTTATAAGCTAGGCGTTGAGGTGAATCCACAAGTCCTTATAATTAAGTAAGACTAATGTTATTATTTTATGAAGTTGATTTGCTTGGACTGTTGCTAGATATGCCTTCCATGATATAAGCTTGACTAGAGGCGGATGACCTAAGTTTTGGTTAAGGTTAAGTGACATTACCTAAGGGAGTATTCCTCTTTAAACTATGATTTTTATTATGTCCTGATTATGCTTATGCCTTTTGTATTATGTTGACTAATTCGTATGATTATGTTTTTTATGCTAGCCATCACATTTAGTACTTGATTGTACTAACGTATACTCTTGCATGCATTCTTATCAAATGTAGGGTCTGGAAATATTGATTCTCACACTCATGGCTAGATTCGTTGTTGATCAAGGAAGTGAAGTTTTGGTGAGTCCTCATTATGTTAGAGGATGTGAACACCATTTTCTTTTATACTTTACTTTTTGTGTCTTGGACTATTGTATGGGCTGTGATACAAGACTTGATTCTTGTTGTTTAGATGGTTTGAGGCAATGTTGTTAGACTTCCGCTCGTTTTATAAAAGACTTTGATTTTATTGAAAAGTTTTAAATTCCCTCTCGTTTCTATTACTTTATGTTATGATATTCTAAGTATCTTGTATGAGGCCTCTCGGGGTCTTATACGCCTTCTTACATCTAGCGGTTACCCCTGGGTCATGGAAGGGAGCTTCCATCTCAATAGATTCTTCTAGATATCCGGCCTTTATCCATCTCAATATAATATCCACTCGGTGCTAAGCACAAATCCCACAAAATATTTATTAAGTCATAACTTGTTTCATGTCTCATGGAAGGATGTCCTTGACACTCAATCCATCTTAGTTCATTAGGATAGCTCATTCGATCATGCGTGAGAAAACCTTTTACCGTCCATGTCTACATGTAATTAAGTATTAGATTCAATTAGGTGAGAATGTCATTCAACCTTAGAATCTTAATTATGTGAGAAAACCTTTCACATCATGCTTATTATATGTTCATGAGATAATCCTTTTAATCAACACAAACACATTATCATAATCATTGACACTTTACTCTCAAAGTATCCTTACAACATTTTCATAGATTTCATAAAAACTTGCATAATCTCATTATTTTATGTTTCAAGGTTCATAACCCACTTTCAATCATCACATCTAGAATTCAAGCATTATACATGAATTTCATTATAAATCATGTGATTCTATAAAATTCCTCTTTCCTCAATTCTTACACACTCAACTTCCCTCCACAAGCCTACCCATGAGTCGCCGTCTTCACCACAAGCCGTGAAGTGACTCGGGAAGAGGAGACTATTTTGGGCACCTTGGGGAGGCTACTGCCTAGCCTACCACAAGCTACACCAAGGGTCATGGTCTTTACCACGAGCCGTCGTGGTGGTCTAGGTTTCTTGGGCAGTGTCTATGGGATAATGGACTTCCCTAGTCCTCAACCGTGGCCCTTGCCCACTTCCATGGCTCTAACCCTCACATTTAGCTCTAGTTTAGCCTACTAGTTTTCGAGGTGTCACACCTTGCTTGGCACCTTTTGAGCCTATCCATTTCTTGGAAGAAACTTGATCAACTTTGACCTCTTTATCCCATCACCCATAACCTTCATGAAGTATTAGTTAGTTTGAAAAGCCAACTTAGGCCAAAAGCCTAAGTTGAGGGTGTGGTGAAAAAGAGGAAAGTTAAGAAATGTGAAAAATTCCCCTCTTGAAGGATTGTTTTGAAAAAGATGGAACCTCTCCATTTAAAAAAAAAAAGATAAAAGAAAAAGAGTAAAAGTTGTGAAACAAAGTGTGCAAGAATAGTAAAAAACAATGGGGTATCCAGTGATTCATGTTGAGTTGAATAATGGGGTGGATTATGAACATGTTTGAATGTGAAAGAGAAGGAGAAAAAGTGATTTTCAGGCCATCCTTCATGAAAGTAGAAGCCACTAAGCCTAAATGACCATACCTTTACACTCAACTCCATTACAAGCATTAAAAAGACCTTTGTGATCTTTAGTAAGCTGAATTAAAGGTTGATTGGAAAATAAGGGCAAGTCTATTGGTGGAGTCATCCATGTGTCTGTCTTTTTAAGTGTGAGAGTTGTATGTGATTGCGGGACCATAAATTTTTGAGGAATTTTGGGAATATGGAATCGTCTTTGTTTTGAGGGCATTTAAGTACCTTTGAACTTGCATTTGAAGCAAGCATTGTGGGCTTGAGTACACTTAATAATGATGAGTCACAATTTGAATCTTTGAGTGCACAATTGAGCATTACATGTGTAGTTTGAAACATTTGTGTGCATTCATGTTGAGTCTTAAGCAGCACTGTTTGTAGACATCCTTGTTGAACTGATTGATCTTGAGTTTTACTTGACAACAAGCAAAAGCTTAAGTTGGGGGTGTTGATGAGTCTGGCATTTGGACTTATTTAGGGCTTTGTTTTGATAGTTTTGGTGTCCTCAAATGCCTAATTTTTTCTTTAAACTGATGTTAAAGCATTGATTTTCAGGTATGTAGACTAAGGAGCAAGGCAAGGATGCTACCAGGCAAAAAGGAGCAAACAAGCTGAAAAAGTGAAGAAAAGCGATCCTGGTGATCTCTAAGACCACCTGACGAATTGACGGAGTTGCTCTTTTGCCTGCCCAAAGTTCCAACTTGCCAACCTTAGGGAAGAACCAACTTGGCGACAGAAAATGGTAGTCGATGAATCACCGAACGACTCCGCGATGGCAACCTTGATCGCCTAATGTCATATAACCCTGGAGACAGATGGCCAATGCAAATCGGTGATGGATTGGGGTAAAGGACGGATCGCCGACCTATTGGGTGAGGCCCGACTTATTTCGCCCAATGGCTTTTTAGGCCAAAAATTGGGCAGCTATAAATTGGAATTTTAAAATGAAATTAAAAAAAAAGTTCCCAGTTCCCCTTGAGAGTTTTGATCCGCAAGTTTGAGTGTTAGAGTTTTCTCTTAGTTTTTGAGTTCCCATTGTAGACTTCTAGGATTTCTTAGTTAACTTTGAGGATTTGCAAGTGATTTTTGAATTTATTCAATTTGGACCATTGTAAACCTTTACCTAGATCATGGCTAATGTATTTGGTAATCATTTTTCTCTTTTTATAATGTGTAACTGAAACCCCAATTCTTGGGGTGTGATCATGTGTTTATTTGTCTAATTATGTTATGGGTATTGTTGTTTAATGATGAAATTACTTTTTTAATGTGGGTTTGATCATTAGGTGTGTTTTAATCTATGGATTGTAGTTGCAAATACAATTCTAGCATAGAGTTCTTTGCTTGCTTGAGAGAGAAGTTTTGGAACCAAAAGTTTTGATTAATAATTGTAGGTATTGGGTTGATATGGGTTTAACTCGAGAGAGTGAATCCTAAACTCAATCCTACCTATCTAGCTTGAGAGACTGGATACATTAAGGTTGTGGGTTGTTTATCTTGTCAAGCATGTCGAGATTCGAAAGAACTCGCCTGAAACGTAATAGTTGTTCGCAAGAAAACTATTGCACTTATATCTTAGCCTATCCAAAATGAAATAGAAAATTATTGCTAAATTTTAATTACCCATATATCTTAATTAACTTATAATCGATCACATTCTGAGAATTCCTCATAATATTGTCATTTCCCTCATTTTCGTACTTGTTTTAGCTATTAATTGCAAATCAAAACCCCCCATTTGACATTCATTGTCACCACCTTTTACTTGTTTGTATGTTTTCAACAATTTCAATTCCTATAACCGCTTAGACCACTTTATAACTTCATAATTGAATTTAAACATGTACATCTCCCTATGGGTTCGACCACAACTCTTTGTTGGATTTTATACTAGTTAACAATCATCTACACCTAGAATCGGATGAGGTGTATTTGAGACGTTAATCAGCATATATAGAGCATACTGAAAATGACTAAGTAAAACTTGTACTATGTTGAAGCTTAAAACAGTGGATATATGAAACAGGGAAAAACCCAACTAGTCTAAATACATAAGATATTTTAATAAGAGTTTAGTGATGACTAAAGCAACATCTAACAACACGAGCTGAATCTAATACTAGTTTTGAAAAGCCTCTACTAAATTGAGTTGTTGGGACATGCCCCAGATAACTCTAACAAAAATGAAAATTAGAAATAAGGACTAAAATAGAAAGCATGTCTATTGTCCTAGAAGTATGAGGACTCACCACTGAAGCTGATGAAGTCGTATCAGAATTGATCTAAGCATGATTTGGATGTTTAGTGCCTGAACCTACAACATGGAATGATGTAGCGCATAGTATGCGTCAGGACTTGGAATGTACTGAGCATGGAGGATATATATATGCTAAGTTGAACAAAGTATATAAGTAGAACAATGCATAACTGAGCAATGATATAATTTGAACAAGTATTTAGATATGTATTGAAGTATAACTGAAAGATAAACTGAATGCAATGACTAAGTACTAATCATGAAGATAACATGCTCAATAGTATACAGTAAAAATCTGCTAAATACCTTGTCACTGCACTAAGAGTCTCACTGTGAGAGCTAATATTAACTAACATATACCACATGAGCTAAGCATGGAGTCCGGTGTATATGCCCTATCGAGAGGATCCAATATACCTTGCCAGGGGTATAGAGGCATGAATTTTGGCGTGATCACTAAAATTGATGCCTAACAAAGGGGACTTATAAACCAACGTGGGCACGTAGTTCTGGGACATTGAGGGTACGATGAACCCTAGTCCATCTCGGAGCTAAGTCTACTCCCATTTGAATATACATGAAGCTAAAATGCTCTAGATAGTGAATAGCTCAAAAACTGACGTGCTAACTTAGAATGCAACATATTTATATTGAGAATATAACATTAAAAATCTAAAGCATGAATTTTTGTCTCGTTAGCCCAGCAAAAGTGAAATTCATGAATGAGGACAAATTTACACAAGCAAGGGTTCTAAATTATTTGCAAGGAATTATACTAAATTGTCAAGAAATAAGTTATTTAGATCAAAGAAACAATAATCACAAAAAATCTTAAAAATCTAGAAACCTTAGGTTTGAAGAAGTTATGAGTATCTGAAGAACTAACTGAGTTTTAGGGATCTAGTGGGAGAAAGGAACCCAGTAGTGAAATCTCACATGCCTGGTGACAAAATCTACGGATAAATCATTTGATTTTGGGGCTGAACTTTGAAGAACATTGCTACTTATTCTTGAAAGAATCTTGCATCTCATTTTTTGTCACGCCTCGAGGCTACTCCCTGGACGTAAACACGGAACCTAGGATCGATTGACCCTAAGTTACCCCTGAGCTGTCATATCATAAGCATACTAAAAGATTACTGAATAAATAAACTATGCAGAAGCTTAAACTGTGATAACTAAAAGTGGGGAATACCCAATACTGATCTGAATATACAAAAGATTATGAGTTTAATAACAACTGGAGGATCAAACTCAAAACAAAAACTGAATATAGTACTATGTCTAAAAAAACCTCTAACTGACTAAAGTTGTTGACATGCCCCCAACTAACTCTAGCAAAACTGAAAACTGAATAAAAAGACTAAAGTGTAAAGCATGTCTATTGTTCTCGATGTATGAGGACTCACCACTGGAGATCAAGAGCAGATCTTTGCGTAATCTGGATGATGAGTACCCGAACCTACATCATGAAAGGATGTAGCGCAAAGTATGCGTCAGTACTTGGAAGGAACTGAGCTTTCAGGATCGGATAATAGCTGAACAAAACATATAACTGAACAAAGTATAAATGAGAAATGACATAATCTAAACATGATGAAAATAGTGATAAATACTGAAAACAACTTAACTGAATGCATTGACGAAGTACTGAACATTGTAAGACTGAATACTGAAGTACAACTTAAAACCTAGTCAAATACACTAGAGTCTGATTGTGAGAGATACTATTAACCGACATAAAACCACGTGAGCTGAACGTGGAGTCCAATGTATACGCCTCATCGAGAGGACCCAATATACCTTGCCAAGGGTATAAAGGCATGACTATTTGATGTATACGCCCCATTGAGAGGACCCAATATACCTTGCCACGGGTATAAAGGCATGATTGTTCGATTTATACTCCCCATCGAGAGGACCCAATATGCCTTGCAAGGGGTATAAAGGCGTGAATGGCATGATCACAAAAAATAATGCCCAACAGAGGGGACTTATAAACCTACGGGGACACGTAGTTCTGGGACTATAAGGGTAAACTGAATTCCTAGTCCACTCGGTGCTAAGCCTACTCCCAACTGAATATTTATGTAACATTACATGACTCAAATACTGAATAATTCAAAATACTAACATGTAGATACTCATACTTGAAAACTCTTTCTCAAAAAACAATTCAAAATCAAATTATAATATGATCATTAATGATTCGAGAAGTCATACTGCATAAACATTGATGGTATATCTAGATACCATACTGCTCATACATTTGATGGCATACTCGATTGTCATACTAATCATGTCTTAGAAAACTCTTTTCTCAAAACTCAGTTTAAGAACTCAAGTGTTGGCTTTAAAAGGATTCTCATGATTTATAACACAAAATAGGGTTCATGATGAAATATACTGATAATGCGACATTCGAAACTAGAGCATGCATATTTGTTTAACTGGCCTAGCATGTGTAATTCGTGAACTAAGAGAATCTACACAACTAGGGTTCTGAGTTTCATGCAAAGAACTAAGCAACGAGTACGAAAACATGATAATTTGATTAGGAATACTCTAATAGCTAATTCACAACTAATATATAAGGTTTTAGAAACCCTATTTCCAAGAAAGATATAGTAATCAAGAATCTGACTGAGTTCTAGGGACCTAGTGGATGAAAGGAATCCACTAGTGAAATCCCACATACCGGTGACAAAATTCACAGAGAAATCTTTTGATTTGAGGGCTTGAACTGAAGAAAACTTTATGCATTCTTGGAGAGATCTTGGTCAACTGCCTCTTCTCTTTTTCCTCTAGTTTGATGAATTTTAGTGAATAAAGGTTTTGGTTATATTCTGACTAGGTTATTAGGCTTAATTTGAGTAAAACGATGTAATTTAGGTGCCCAATGCATAAGGGAAAGGACCAAAATGACCCTCACTTAATTCTGGAAAAGCACATCCACAGAGGGAACAATAGTCCATTGTTTGACGTATCGACCATTGTTTGGGTTCGTCATTCATGATATGCCAGACAGGGCTTCTCTAAAACGAGCATAACTTTGTACTCGGAGATGGGATTTTAGCAAACTAAGTGGCGTGTGAAAGAGGATTCAATTATCCAACATTTGGTAGGTCATGGGCCACCTAATTAATTTTGTGATAAGAGTTATGACCATTTGAAGTTGACCCAACAATAATTTCCCTCTAACTGGCTAATGACCCTCACCTACGGTCCGTAGGTCCAACCTTGGACCGTACTTGTGGACCGTGGGTTGGATCAGAGACCATAAAGATTTGGGTTGTAACGAAGGAACCCCACCTATGTTCTGTGGTCCTACTTATGGTCCGTAGGTGTTTTAGTTGGTATTGCCACCAAATTTTCCGAAAACAAGTTTTTCTTCATTTTAAGATCTGAGGTGTTACATTTTTTTCTTTTCATTCTAACATGGATGATTTTTGGATAATGAGGGTTCTAGGTATGTTTGACTAGATTATTAGGCCTAGACTGAGTAAAATGATGAAGTTTAGGCATCAAATGACGTAGTATAAGTGCCTAAAGCATAGGGGAATAGACAAAAATGACCCTGACTTAAAGCTGACAAAGTGCCACTCACGAGGGGACTGACGGACCGTCTCTTGAACCACTGCTCGTCAACTAGGTCATGTTTGCTGCTCGGCTCTATAGGGCTTTAATAAAATGAGCATAACATTTTACTCTGAGATTGTAGTTTATCAAACTCGGTGGCGTTGGAAATAGGATTAAATTATCTTTAAATTGATATGTCATGGGTCACCTTATTGATTTTGTGCTAAAATATATGACCATTTGAATTCTACCCAAAAGTCATTTTTTCTCTAAATAGCTGATGACAATGACTTACGGCCAGACCTAATGTCTGTAGGTCCAACTACAGACTGTACTTGTCGGCCATGGGTTGGATTAGATACCCCTATGTCTTTAACCCAACGACAAGACCTTACCATGGTCCGTGGTCTGACACACGATCCATCAGTGGCTTGTGTTAGTCTTGACACCAGATCCTGAAAGCTCCATTATTTTCCATCTTCTCGAATCTAAGGTGTTACAATATCTCCTCCTTGAGAATATTCATATTAGAACGAATTCTAACCAAACTGATATATAACTTAACTGAGTTCCATGAACATGCATATGTACTGAATATAAAAGTATAACTGAGGGAGCAAGATAGTGAGACTGAATTACCAAAGAGTAACTGAGAGACTGGAGAGGAACTACTACCTCAAGCTAAAATGGAATCAGAAGTAAAGAGGTGAGGATAATTGGCCATCATGGCTACTTCTGCTTCCAAAGTAGCTCCCTCTACGGACTGGCTCCTCCATAAAACCTTTACTGAAGCGACTTCCTTATTTCTCGACCTATGAACCTGACGGTCAAGAATTTGCAACAAATGAATTTCTAATAAATTTTATACTTACCTAAATAAGTAGGACTCTTAATTAATGTTATTATTTTTTATAGGTATTGGATTTTAATTTAGTGTAGGGACAAAATGAAAATGTTTATTCTATATTACTAAATATAAAATTTATTTTGTTAATGAAAATTTTTAAAAGTATATATATTCACATATTTTCACATTTTTTGTGAGTTTAAATATAGAGCATCAAAAAAAGATATCGTGACAATTCTCTAACTCTTGAGAAATTTAATAATTTTGGGAAAAGATATTCAGAAACATATATCTACATCACAAGAGAAATTGTTCACAAAAAAAAATGAATCTATACCACAATAAAAATTAAACTAATACAAACTTCAACTGGTGTTATAACAAGTCATATGAACTTTTCTTTGTCGAAAATATTGTAATATTAAGGATTAATAAAACAAAACGACAATGTTTATATAGTAATAACTAATTTGAAACAAACTTCTTGACAATCTAAATCACACAAGTAGTGTTGACAAATAAAGTCATTCTTTTGTCTTGAGCATCAAAAAAATAAATCCTGACAATTTTCTAACTCTTGAGAAATTAATAATTTTGGGAAAAGATATTCAGAAACATATATCTACATCACAAGAGAAATTGTTAACAAAAACAAATGAATTTATACAACAATAAAAACTAAATTAATACAAACTTCAACTGACATTATTACCAGTCATATGAACTTTTCCTCATTGAAAATACTGAAATATTAAGAAATAGTAAAATAGTAAAACAAAAGGGTATTGTTTACATAATCATAACTATTTTGAAGGAAACTTCATGACAATATAAATCAGATAAGCAGCATTGACAAATAAAGTCATTCTTTTGTCTTGAACATCAAAAAAACTAATCATGACAATTCTCTAAAAAAAACTAATCATGACAATTCTCTAACTCTTGAGAAGTATAATAATTTTGGGAAAATATATTCAAAAATATGTATCTACATCGCAAGAAAAATTGTTAACAAAAACAAATGAATTATTACTACAATAAAAATTAAACTTATATAAACTTCAACTAGTGTTGTGACAAGTCATATGAAATTTTCTTTGTTGAAAATACTGAAATATTAATAAATAGTAAATCAGTAAAACAAAAGGGCAATGTTTATATAGTAATAACTATTTTGAAAGAAACTTCCTAACAATCCAAATTACATAAGTAGCATTGATAAATAAAGTCACTATTTTATCTTGGGTATCATAAAAATAAATCGTGACAATTCTGTAACTCTTGAGAAGTTTAATAGTTTTGGAAAAAGATATTCAAAAGCATATATCTATATCGATCATAAAAGAAATTGTTAACAAAAACAAATGAATTAAGACTACAAAAAAATTAAACTAATACAATTTTCAATTGGCGTTATTACAAGTCATACAAACTTTTCTTCATCGAAAATACTTAAATATTAAGAAATAGTAAATCAATAAGCAAAAGGACAATGTTTATATAGTAATAACTATTTTGAAGCAAACTTCCTGACAATCTAAATCACATAAGTAGCATTGATAAATAAAGTCATTTTTTTGTATTGAGCATCAACAACAAATCGTGACAATTCTGTAACTCTTGAAAAGTTTAATAATTTTTTAAAAAGATATTCAGAAGCATATATCTAACTCACAAGAGATGTTGTTGACAAAAACAAATGAATTTAGACTATATCATGTTAACTTAATATATTGGAACTTTATATACACTACAAGAAAAAGCGCTCTATAGCGAGGGAAAACTGGTCCCAAAAAGTAAGATTTTTGTCCCTAAAGGTCAATAGCGACTGGAAAATCTGGTCGCCACCTCGTCCCTATAGTCTCCGCCACTAAAGGACATTAAGGACGAGGTGGACTAGCTGGTCCTTAAATTGTTTTTATGTCACACATTAAACTGTTCTTTAAAATTGTTTTAGGGGCTGTATTTCTAATCCCTAGAGAGATCTCAGCATCACCAAAGATCTAGTTCTAAAAACACTTTTAGGGACTATATTCACTGGTCCCTACATAGAAGATCAATTGGTGCTCAAAGATTTTCACACCAGAGTTATTTTGACAAAGTGTGGTCCCTATATATACATTCTCTTCAATCTCCTAGTTTTTGAAATTATAATATAATTATTAATGGCAATAACCAAACTGCATAGATATAGAACTATCATAATCTGCTTTCACATATATAAATATACACCATAGCACATTAGTCATGTCATTATTCACACAAATACTTCACAAGAAAAAGAAAACTAACATCCTTTGTCAATTAATATTAATATAGATGTCTTGTTGGCTTATTCAACTGCCTAAGCTCTTTTGAGTTTATGCACCAGCAATTTCGATGTCTTATAGTGCCAGGTGTAGCAATCTTTCGAGCAATCCCGGGTCCAGTTTGTGTCGAGCATATAGAGGAAAATGATCTTCACATAGATTCCAATCTTTTAGGAGTGGAACAAAGTATCATATTTCCATAATGTAATATTTAGCAATTGACAAAGTTCAGACAGAGTACGAATCCCTGGAGCATGCTTTTACACTAAACGTGCAAGGCAATTAATATATTGATGCAACCCAGTCATTTAATGCACCTGCAATGGTCACCATATGCATATACCACTTTTTCATAAGATATGTCAGTAATTTAAGAACAAGCACACATAAGCACTTAACTGAAACAATATGACAAGATCTAGAACAAAAAACATCAACATGCCCACGATGATCCATCAAGTGAAGTATGAAAAGGCATGCATGAGATAGAGAGGTTGTTTCTGATATCACAACATATATAACTTTCTATCAACACAATATGAGTACTTTCTGAAGTTCAACAGTACTAGTGATTTCCAAAATAACCAGTTAGTAAAATAAACGACGAAATTAAGACAAAATTTAGGAAAATACCTATTGCCTTGAATGTTTTCATCAAAAAACAGCTTGGGAAGATAAATGGGCCACAATGCAGTTTCGGATATGTTTAGAAACACGTCATGGATGATCCAGGACTTTTCTACTACATAGATCTTGTATTTTATCAGAGACACACATATGAATATTGTGCCTGCTCAATTTTCAACCAGTATTTACTTCTATATGCTCGTATTTAGGAGTTGATTCCTAAAAATAATCAACTCAACATATTAAACTAAGTTGCAACTCCCATAAATATTTAAAATATGTGGAAGTAAATGTTAACTTGTCTTCTATCTTAAAAAGACCAAATAGTAGTTTGTAGTTGTTTCAAGTTACTTAATAATTAGCTAAATACATTAAAAGAAATCGGTATGGAAAAAGGTTCCAAAATAACTCACCGTGCAGTAGGTACTTGCCTCAAAACATTTAGGAATGTTGTAGAACGCAATGGAACATAACAGACTACAAGTATAACATATATCAATTCTCAAGCGATATCTTCTCTCCTCAACAATTCGTACTATATGTACTAAAGAGCTTTGTTTAATTTATAGTTATTATGAGTAACATGTAAACATAATTCATTATCTAAGACAGAAGGTTACAAACAAATGACAACTTACAAGGTATTTAAGCTTATCTCTTTTTCTTTTATTTAAAAGGCAATGCAACTACTAAATGCTTACTTCCTAACCTTGTCCATCTTCTGTCTCTTCCATCTCTAGATTATATACTAAGCAAAAAAATAATTATTATATCATCAGAATTATTTTCCTCAAGTTCTCGGGGTTAAAGAATATACCCTCTTAGGATAGAACAATTTACTTCATCAGAATAGTTGTACCTCATATTCCGCTAAACTTCGAACTCACTCAACAACAATAAATCACACAAAAAAAATTAAAATGCAAGAAGAAGAAGAGTAGAAGATTTTAAAAAATTGTGGTTGAAAAATGAGAGGAAACATCTCTATTCATAGTCAACAAATGGTCGTATGAACAAGTGTTTTTTGTGTCTTATCTGAAATGTCTTGACCTTTCCAAGAAATCACAATCCTTTGGAAGAGTCACAACTTATTGGAAAAGTCACAACTCATCGAAAAATCACAACCCTTGAAAAAAGTCACAAATTATCAGTAAAGTCACAACTCATCGAAAAAGTCACAACCTAAGTAAGGGATATTATAGTAATTTAACATTCAAGTTAGAAGTTCATGCTTTTAAGGTAACTAGTTTTTCGACACGTGAGTTGCACGTGATTATCAATTTAAAAATTTAACTGAAGATTTGAATAATATGTGTTGCACAAAATAATATTGCAGATTCTTTTGTGGATCATCATATATATATATATATCTTATTCACACGAGCCTATGAAGATGGTCAATGAAAAAATTTATTAGTTAAATGCAGTAATGTATATACTTATTTCAATTTGATGAGGTTCGATCATGTAATTAGTCGTATCTCACTAATATTACCTTCTAGACGATATTTGTTGTGTATTTCTCTTGTCATCTATCAAGATGTGCTTTGCACGTGTATTCCACTTAATCTTTTTGGATATCGTATGAACATGTGTAGAACAACTACATTTTATTTTTTAGAACTATTTTTGTAATTTTTATTTTATAAGTTATAACATAATAGATGACGTTCTTTTTGTTGGCTCTCATATTTGACTTTTCGATTAACTATGTACATAAATCAAAGATAATTATTTGAATGTCAATTGTTAACTGAGAAATGTTTCCTTTTTTTATCGAAAAAGATAAGATATATATATATATATATTATATCAGTGAAATATATATGTAATCACCTTTTTATCTTCCACCCAACAAAGATATAGTTCATATACTTGTAAAAAAAATTCAATTTATTCAACCAAACATGATTCGTCCAAGAAAAAATAGTAACATCGTGTTATCACTTCTATAAGGGTGGGATAATTATATGAAAAATTATTGGTCAAAAGGTAATATAAGAAAGGATGAAAGATAGAAATACTTAATGCAATAACTATCAGAATTCATAATATTATAACTAAAAAGTGTAAAAGAGTGTAAATAACATTTGCAATAATATATATAAATCAAGGAGAAACATAGAGAAGGTGATGTGACATAATATGCCTCTTCAACTTCTTTCTAACTATTGTTATGGTTTACCCAATCTATAAATAACAATCATCTTTAGAGATATTCAATGTCCATTTCCATTTTTTCATTCTTTTTTTTTCTTTATCTTTCTTGTACTTAATAATGTCATGATATGGTCTTCACTTTGATAAATATCATATATATATTCTTCAAAAATTCATCATAGAGATGTTCACATTAGTTTGGTACAACTTCATCAAAATGAAGAAGGAAACTTAATTATCTTGGAAGATTCATCAAAAGAGATGGTCAAATTAGTATTAAAGTTTGAATGGTTTCCAAATATTTTTAAGATTCATTAATGTATTGTTTTGATTTCACTTAATATTATTCTTTTATTTTTTATTTATTTTGATTAGATATCTACTAACATTGTTATGATGTTGTCACACCCCAAGTCCCATTGAGACGGACAGGCACCCGATGCCCTAAAGGCCCGAGAGAACCAACATATAACTCTTGCTTATCATACATGCAACAAATGAAGTTATAAATCTTTAATGAGTATAAGTAAAATCCCCTGATAATATACCAAAATAGATATACTTGATTGGTCGTTGAGGCCTTAATTACTAGAAAACAAGACATAATCACGCTTTACTTTGACACTGGTCTACAAAGCCTCTAAAAGATAGACACTTAGGTTATAATGGGATAGGACCCCATCGTACCCCTTAACTAATATATAATCTCAAAAATATAGACTCGGCAAAGCCTTGAAGCAACCTGGAGCTCACCAAAGGTCGTTGAGTATCCTATGCTTATATTGAGAGATTTTATTAGCTTGAGTACATGTACCTGTGGCATGAAAACAACATCCCCCAGAAAGTAAAGTAACCATATGTAAAATAAGAGCTCAACTGAAATCAGGTACAAATGCACAATTATTCTGTATAGATAAGGATAATAGACAACCTTTGATTATACTTGTGGAATCACATACCTTACATTCACATCTGCTTATACTCGAGGAATCATGTATATTACATTCTTTGGTTATACTTGGGGAATCATGTACATTACATTTTTGGCTTTAAGTTTACTCATCTTTTCTTTATAGACTTTGTAGCATGTGACACTATGACCAGCTGATCAGTGGTAGGAGAGGATGACTCATGCTAGGCATTTTAACCCCTAGGATGTGGTCCTCATAAATATACAAATCGGGATCGACCCATGCTAGGATTTTAGCCCCTGGGCTGCCACCCATAATAATATAGATTGGGATCGGCCCATGTTAGGTATTTTAACCCCTGAGCTGCCACTCATAATTATATAGATTGGGATCGGCTCATTCTAGGTATTACCACCCTTGAGCTGCCACCCTTAAGAACAAGAATTAGCATCGGCCCATGCTAGGTAATTAACCCCAGAGCTGCCACCCATAATTATATAGATTCACTTTACCTTGTCTTTTTAATCTTTGAGATTATTCTTTTGATGTTCATGACTCTTTTGAGATTCAGGACTATATATACTAGTGATGTGAAAAATTAATTGAGGCAGAAAACAATAATATAGGAACAAAATGTAACTTTGTTGTGCTACTTAGGAACTTATATGACTCGTGAACTTCATTTGGGCACAAAGAACATATACAGGTGATCCACGAAGGTGTGTGGCAACTACCTTACAAGTATTAAATGATTCATAAGATGTATAGTAGTTGAGCAAGTAATTCTTCTTACAAGATGCCTTAGTTAAAACACGTTTGGACATTTCGCATGGGGGCATACGATAACTTAGCACTTAGTCTAGACTGTAACTTCTCAAATGTAGAGGCAAGGACTATATAAGATGATATGATAGCTAAACACTTAGTACATGATATCAAATGAAAGAGTGCATAAACATCCAAACTAATGAAGCCCGTGACAGAACCGAAATAAGGGTTGTACATTCCACGTAAGGGGACATAAAATGAACAATGGACATAATATGTGTCCGACATATAAAAACCTGTAACATGTATAATGTAGGATCTAATTGACTCAATGAACTTCATTTGACTTGGTGGATAACTCATGAAACTTAATGTTTAAATTACCTTTGTCAATTAGTACTTAGAAGATTAAACACACCATTTGTCAATTAGTACTTAGAAGATTAAACACACCAATATTGGATAATGAACACGTACAGAAGTAGTATGACATATTTTGAGAACTTGGACTGTATAAGGTAGACCATTAGCTACATTGGAGATTGTACACCCTCACATTGTATCTTTTACCATGAGGATCACTTATAGATCTCAATTTGTTGGTACACAGAATATAGGACTTCATGCCAAAAGATATGAGATCAAATAGCCTTACATACCTTTTCTCCCGACCAATACTATGTGGTACCATGAATCAACCTTTCCTTTGAGGCGTTACTCTACATTAATGGCAAGTAATAGAGCTAATATTAATAGCTAATAAACAAGGTCGGATCACTTCGACTTACCAAAATTGTAGTCGGGCAGCAAGCTCAAAACCCCTCTACTAATGGGTGTTCTTTTCACTAATTCCTTTATGACCATGTTTACACCATTTATGACCCTCCCATGAGGTCATCCGACACTACCTAGGATTTACAACATACAAAACAGTAAATACACACCTAAGGGGCAGGACGCCCACATAACCCACAATTCAAATGGTGCATCTTCATTTCTTCCCTAAAACATTTCACATGACTTTCTCTTAAGGCTATCCAATAATAGAAATGATAATCTACAAAATATATTGATTACATCATAATAGGGTCAATAGGTCAAGTATGGACCACTATGACATTATGTCGAACACCTAGCGGGCATAAAGCTCAACAATTCATAAATGGTGTTTCAACACCCAACGGCCTCATACTTACAAAACACTCTCACTACCATATATAGGAATAAACCATGCCTTTTACCACTAATAAACCCAACCATCCACCCAGTACTTCTCCAAACTTCACCACGTATAGACAACCCCAAACCTTTCTAAAATAATCAAAAACAAAACTCACTGCTTCCGATCATTTTTTTCATGAATTTGTAGTAAAACACGTAGAGAAATCTCACCCAATCTGATATCTATAGTGAGACAAAATGGGGCAATAGCCTTACCTCAAATTTTGGAAAATTGTTCTCTTAACTTGTACTCCTTCAAGAGTTTTAATCACCCTTCACACTTGAACAAAATAAGAAGAGTAACTCTCTTAATAACAAAGAAAACATGAGAAGACAACTTAGGGAAAGGTCTGCACCATATTTAAACATAATATGAAATCTCATGGAACAATCAAGCTAAACCATAAGGTTTATACTTACCTTGGCTGGAAATTAGAAGGGTTTCTTCAAGACTGTGATAATCATCGAGGGAAAGAGAGGGTGCTGAAGATAAATTTATTTTTTTCTATGCAAGAATTAAGACATAAATGAGCCAGATAATGACCCTATAATTGCTAGCACTCCACCGCCTCTATCTTCTTCATTTTGTCCACAAATTGCCAAGTAGGTGATCCACCTAATTGGCCATTTTTAAGCTGCTCAAATGCCAAACTAGGTGAAACGACCCCAAAATGCCCAAAAATGTGCTTCGGAAACACCTATAATTGTAATTTCCATATATCTCAAAATCCGTGCATGATTTCGAAAATTCGACTTCATATTCTTATTCGTGGGGTCAAATCGAGTAGGAAATGGGTCTAACCCGAATTTTAGAACAATCGTATCAAAATTCGAAAATCGCAAAAAATGCGATTTTCAGGGTCAACTTTAAAGGGGCATATATCTTAGCACACAAGGAACTGGAAGGGCCGCAACCTATTAAATTAAACCT
>JAJOOR010014853.1:0-24721 GCA_036250505.1 Solanum acaule
TGCTGATGTAGTCAACTATCCTGCGTCCCCACTAACCCCCCCCCCCCCCCAAAGCCCCTATATATAGGCACTCAACTTCTCACCAATCACCGAGGCTTTGGCCTCGGTTAGAGTCTAGGATATCAATAAATATGTTAGGGGTGGTAACTAGGCGGGTTGAGTTAAATTTGGGCAGGTTATAATGGGTTAAGACAACAATCAGATCAACAAACAACTCAATCCAAATTTACTTAGGTCAAAACGAATTAGGTACTGGGCCACATCGTGTAATCTGCTATATATTTCATTTTCCTTCATACCAAACATCCAAAATGTTTCTCTATTCTTACTAAACTTTCATTTATACAAAGTCATCTGAGACAATAAATGTTAACTAAATGGTACTTCACGGTGTTAATAAAAGCTATGGTCGAAAGGACAACATTTGAACTTGAACTGGTGGGGTGTGCCAGGCCTAGGCTTTTAGTGCAATGCCCAGGCGACACATGAAAGTCCAAGTAGCAAGCTACTTTAATAGACTTTCCCCCTTAAAAAATTGAGTTAATATCGTGTGAATCAATGACTCACATATCAGATATTAAACTGATAAGAACAGATACTACACTTGATCTTAGCCAAAAGGCCGAGAAAGGTATGCTTTTCTTAACCTATGGACTTGGTGCTTTATCCTCCCTCTCAACTCTCTACTTTTCATTTTATATCGATACGGGACAAATGAACCTGAAATGCCACCAACTTATATTATTACAGTGAGAAAGACACTTTGGAAAAAAATATATTAGTTTACTTATAAACAATTAAGTACACTATATAGTATACAAAAGCTACCTACAAAATAGTTTATTATACAATGTAACCTTCAACATGATTTATCTAGGTGACCAACGTTCAAAATCACTTTTGGCCTCCAACCATACTATCAACGCTTATAATCTAGTGGTATCGATGAGTTTCATACACAATAGGTGTGAGCTCAATTTTCGCTGCTACTTTTTCAGCTTCTTCCTCCATCCCTGATTAAAGGACCTCCACGCGTGAGCGTATGTTTGCACGTATTACAAGAACATGTGATAGGTAATCTCAAGCATATAGTTTATTAGTCAAATATCTTTGAAGTTATTATTAGGTGTAATTCACCATAGATATGACTTGAAGCAAGCCTTTTCTTCCTCCCTTCCACGGTAATTTATGGGAACACTTCATGATTTTAAAGGATCAACACAACACTAGTACATAGCTAGAGTCTTGGACATCTCTATGTATGTACTTGACAAGAAGAGATTTGCCGTTGCGTTCTTGACCTTGCTTCACCTTAATTGTTATTTATCGGGCATTAACGGGTCTATTGATCAAGGGGGTGCTAGGTAGGGTTAAGAGGATACATCCGAACTTATCTTAGGTGGAAAATACTTAGGGGTCGTTTGGTACAAATATTGATAACGTAGAGATTAGTAACCCGTGGATTAGTAATGCAGGGATTAGTAATGTAGGGATTATCAATGCATGGATTAGAAATGTTGGGATTATATTTTATCAAGTGTTTGGTTCATTGCTTCCCACTTAATCTTGTGTTTGATTTAAAACTGTACAAAAAAATTGCTTCCTACTATACCATTGTGTTATTATGAGATTGTTTATTTCATGTAATTGAGTCAAAATAGATGACCGCCGAACAGTATTATTTTTTTGTAGGATTTTCTATTCCATTTACCTAGTTAAGTTATATATATATAAGTTAAAATAAATTGTTACTAATTTTGAGGTGTGATGTACCACTAAGGAGATCCTTGATGACACGGTGTATTCCTATTTTTTTGTTGGTCAAATATATCTTAAACTTAACATAGATTTAGAGCTATTTAAATTGTTCAATACCTAAAGCTTATTAAAAAAACAAATAGGTTAAGTGGTTAATCGACGAACTACATTAAATAAAAATATATTAGTGAAATCATCAAATTACACTAAACGAATTTGGAGAATTAAAAAGAACTTTATCACCATTCCAATATAAATAAAAAGAAAATCAAATTACAAAAGAAATTTAGGAAAAGAAATAGGGAGATAGTTTAGTAATTTAAGGGTTTTATCCAAGGATTGTTAAACCTTGGATTAGTTATCCCTCTATTTTCTAGGGATAAAATAAGACCACATATTGTGTATAAGTAATCCATGAATTAAATTAAATGAAGTAATTAAACAATATATTAGATGGATTAAAATTTAATCTGTGGACTATTCTAATTAATACCGCCTACCAAACGGGTCCTTAGTGTGGTGCTTCATTTTCCTTCGCGCCACACCCAAAATCTCAAGCATTTTGTAACTTTGTTCCTACATGTAGTAAACTCCCTTAAACGGAAAATGTACTATTCCCTTCTGTCTCAAAATAAGTGTCATTTTTATCTCATTTCACGTTCATTAAGAAAAATAGTACTCCCTCTATCTCTAATTACTTGTCCACTTTTTCTTTTATAGTTGTCCCTAATTACTTGTCTATTTTGACAAATCAAGAAGTGACAATTTTTTTTACCTATTATACCCTCAATTAAATGACTAATTACTTTGAAAAATGTAGAACTTTTCATCAACTTCATAATTAATAGGGGTAAAATGGTAAACTCACTATGTTATTAATTATTTTCTTAATATGTGTATCAATTCAAAAGTGAACAAGTAATTAGAGACAAAGGGAGTAAATAGAAGGCATAATTTACTATCCATATTAATTAGATGTTTCTTCAATATTTAACATTATTAAGACGCTTCTAATTAAAAAATAATTATTTTTTATCTTGAATTCCTAATGGCATTTATTTTCGATTTTTTTTTGTTGCTGAAGCAACACTTATTTTTGAAGTAAAGAAACAAATAACATAGGTTTCACATTTACAAATTCCATTTTCTAACTTACAATTTGTCAAGGCCAAAAATCTCAAACATTTAAACAAGATTTGGTGGGGTGCACCAGGCCAAGGCTATAGTGCAACACCTAGGCGACGCATGAAGGCCCGAGTAGCAAGCTACTCGAATGGACCTTCCCCTTTAAAAATTGAGTTAATATCGTGTGAGTTAATGACTCACATATCAGATATTAAATTGATAAAAACAGATACTACACTTGATCTTAGCCAAAAGGCCAAGAAAGGTATGCTTTGCTTAGCTCACAGACTTTGTGTTTTATACTCCCTCTCAATTCTATGCCTTTTGTATTCCATCGATATGGGACTGATGAAATGCTACCTACAATTTTATATTAGTGTGAGAAAGACGGTGGTAATTGAGTTATAAACACCTTAAACATGATTTAGCTCGGTTATCGATGCTCAAATCAACACTAATAGTATATATATAGTTATACACTTATACTAGTTATATATAAGTGTCATTTAAACTTATTTTGTGCACATTAAGAAAAATAATAAATAGAAGAGTTATAATTGGTAAAATATACAATTTTTGTCTTTAATTTCTTGTATCACTCTTATTTTGAGATTAAAAAATTTTGCTAATTTTTTTTGTTGAAATTTCTAAGACGAGAAAAGGATAAATATATTTTGAAACTATTACAAATGATATATATACTATCCGTTGTACTTAAGATTGTATATAACCTTATTGTCGTACTATTGGACCATATATCCCTAAGCCAAACGGAACAACACATGGTGTCCAATTTTATTTTAATTTTTACGTTTAGCCAAACTATTACAATCTTCTTTTTTTGCGTTAATAGAGAGCTTTGTACGTATGTTTCTTCTCCATTTACGGCCCTTGTTTTAGGTGTATTAATGAAAAGTTTTAAAGAATAACTTTTATGCCCGATTTGATTTAGGTGGTACTATTGATTGTACTGTGGTTATTGAAGGAAAAAAAATTTCTTTTCGAATTTGGATTTTCAAAATATGTTTTTGTAGGATTTTACTTTGATGTCTTTTGCATAGATTTGTTAGGAATTTGTACATTTTTATGGTAAAGAATTTTATTTTATTTTTTTAGAATTTCACTTTGTTAGGATTTTACTTTATTGCCTTTTTCTGAGATCTGTTAAGGATTTGTGCATTCTTTTTATTAAAGAAATATTTTGCTCGCCTCTCTCCTCCCTCTCTCAATCTCCCTCGCTAAATATACAAATACATATGTATACCAGTTATATATATACAATTATCTGACAGATATACATATACAATTCTCCTCTCTCCACTCTCTGCCCTCTCTCGCTCGTCTCTCTTCTCCCTCTTCCGATCTGCTCGCCTCTCTCCTCCCTCTCTCAATCTCACTCACCTCTCTCCTCCCTCTAACATGTAGCTACGAATTGTAATCAACAAACTATAGCTATAGAGCACAATTAAATTATTTTTGAGTGGCTATATGTGAAAATTCCCCTATATAATATTGGGTTTAAGTTTGTTGTCTATTGGGTCTAAATTTGTTGTCTACTTATCTTTTTTTGTTTTGTTTACTATTAATGAAGTATAAAAACCCATCAATTTGAGCGCTAATTACATCATATTATGAAAGTTTCTCAAATTACAATAATTCCAAATTTTTAAAACTTGTGGATATATTGCTCCTTTGCCTGATACATAGCAAATGATACATGAGCTATGTATCTGATATATAACTATAAACCAAATTCATATTGATTTAGGTTTGAATGATTTGGGTTATGCATCAACAATAACATTTGTATCAGATACATTGTAAACAAATGAAGTTGTAATATATCTGATAGAGGTGGAGTGATGTATCCGGATGTTAAGAGAGAAGGAAAAAAGGAATTTTTATAATTAATTCAAATGATAGGGACTTTAGAAATTATATTGTCTTTAAGTCATGTGATTACGCAATTTTCTCTATTATTTATATCTCAACTTTCTACAAAATGGGCCAAGTGAACCCAAAAGGAAAAGAAAATAAGGAAAATAGAAAACAAAAAACAGGCCTAGTCCAAAGGATCCGCCACCTTTTATATATCAGCCCTAAGAAGTAGGGTTTTCCATTTTGAGCTCCTGATCATCTCCCTCTATATCGCCGCTTGGAGCTTCTGGTAACCTGAGCTTCCTTTTCCTCTTGTTGTGGTCAGTGGCGGAGCCACCCTATTATGAGGGGGTCATCCGACCCCCCTTCAGTGGAAAATTATATGGTTTATACATGGTTAAAATAATTTTTTAGGTATATATAGTAGATGTCGAAACCCCTTCGGCTATTTCGTGTGTCTATTTTCTTAGATTTTAAACCCCTTATTGAAAATTCTGGCTCCGCCACTGGTTGTGGTAATCAATACTTATTATGATGATAATGAAGCTTTCTTTTCTTCTCAGCTCACAGAAGTAAGTATAGGTGGCATCGAGAGAGAAAACAATTGTCGGAGGAAAGTTTCCAAGATCGTTATCGCATAGAGAAATGATGCATATATCGGAATTGTGAACTTCCAATAGCTTACAAGGTGTTCTTCTTCATCCATGTGTTCCATTCTGAAAAATCGAATGAATCTAGGTTCTTAGATCTACATATCAACATGCTGAATCCTCTAAGAAGATTAATACCACCATTGACATTTTAATCCTCAAAAAGGTTTCCAATTTTAAATATTTTTAGAGGTTGGAATTGAGCTGCTTTAGAGCGATTATGCTTCATCTGCTCATACTTGTCAAGGATGTATGAACCAAGCTGAAATCTTCATGTCAAAAAGGGGTATGATCCTGATCTTATCTCTTTTATTGACATAGTAAATAAGTACACAACTAAGTTAGATTTTACAAGTGTGCAATATAGATTTTTTGACCATTTCGAGTTTCAATTCATATTTTAACATTAAATACCTATTTTTAAATCTAATCTTTATTTTTATTTTTATATTTGTTTTATTTTTTTACGAACCAATCCTAATTTGCCACCTACCCCGAGATTCCTGCAACAAAATCACTCTCACCTCCTCATAACAACTCACATATTTTCTCTTCTTCCTTACTCACACTAACACACCACCTTCACACAATTCATTACATATACTCACAGAATCACTAGTTGAATTTCTTCAATCGAAGAAAAATTTACAGTCGGTCTCCGATCAACAACGTTGTCCAAAAATCACTAAGATTAGAGAGGTTTGTTTCTTCTTCCTTAATTCTCTTAATTTTGTTATATATTGTTTCTTGGCCAATTTGATGCTCTTAATTTATCATGTGTTCTATTACTTGCTTTTAAGTTTAGAGTGGACTAATTTATTTGGGTTCAATTAAAATTAGCTCACTATAATATTTGATGACTTATTCTAACAAATTAGGTTTTGATTCATTGTTGACATGAAAAAAGAGTTTGGGATTAACTTTTCATTTTAAATTGTTTTATATTAGTGAAAAATGCTCTAAGTTTAAACTGTAAGCGAGAGCATGCATTGTTTGTCGTTTAAATTGAGGTTAGCAAATTTGCATCTTAGATAAAGATATTTAATAAAATGACAAGGTCGTGTTTATGCGTGTTGACCCATATTATCCTCTTAAGAATGAATATCTATATTTTGATTCAACGAAAGAGTAGACTCAATCTTTAGGTGCGATACGCATCTTGATATATAAGCTTATATTGAATCTGAGGTTGCAACTTTGCATCTTAGTTAGCACTAATAAAATTCAACAGACCCATAGTCAAATAATTTATCCAAGATTGATTTAGTCAAGTATAAATTGACAAAAATGACTGTGCTAAGGACTCAGGGGTGGCTCTAACCTTCCAAGTCAACAAAATTTCTTACCTTGTCTTTTATTTTCATAGAGCAATAGAAAGTGTCATTTCATTTTTGAATTATAGTGACTCCGCTTGAGTTATGGTGTTTCACGTCACCTCTTTGAACTCCTGATCAAAAGGAAATGATTCTTTTTATCGGTCTACGAAAACAAAAGATCGGGTAAGAAATATTGTTGATCAGAGATGGTATGAGGCACGTCCCATGAGTCTCTTGGTTCTGACACGATCACTTTTGTCAAAATTATACTTGACTTAAATAAATATTGGATAAATCATTTGGCTATGATTCACTTCAATTGTTGAATTTTATTGGTCTTAACTAAGAAACAAAGTTGCGACCTCAACTTCGATATACACTTATCAAGATGCATAAACGCGACCTATCCTTATGTATCACACCTAAAGATTGATACTCGTTTGTTGAATCAAATATTAACATTTTAAAAGAGAATTTGGATCTAGATGCGTAAATACAACTTTATCATTTTAGCAATTATTTTTATCTAAGGTGCAAAATTCCGATCTTAGTTAAGACGATAAATTATGCATGCTCTCGCTTAGAACTTAATGTTAGAGCATTTATTTCATTAATCTAACAATTACAAATGAAAACTTAAGCTAAAACTTCTTTTTTGTCGTTTCACCAATGAATCAACCCCAATTAGTGAACTAATCCTAATTAAACCTAAATGAATTAATTCACTTTAAACATAAAATCAAGTAATCCACTAATTTATTAGATATAAGCATTTCAACACTAACAGATCAATGTATTTTTGGATTAAGAGTAGGTGTGTCAAAATGAGTTCAAATATAGGTAATCCGCTTAATCTGTCTAGAATTGTATGGGTTGAGCTCAAGAGAGTATGAATTGGGTTCAATCTCAACTCATTCAAGCATTAACTCATTTTAAAAGAAGGGGAAAATGTCAAAAATGTTTTTGAAACTATGTGAAATGAACAAAAATGTCATTCGTTTAAGTTTTGGTCCAAAAATATCTTTGTTGTCAATACTTTGATCCAAAAATGCCCTTATTGTTACTTAATGGGTCAAAAATGCTCATTTTCCAAATAAATGTATTATTTAATTTTTCTGTTTAACACATTTATTAGAAAAAATATGTGTTTAAAAAGAAAATAAATAATATATTTATTCAAAAAAGAGGGCATTATTGACTCATTTAGTAACTGTAGGGTATTTTTGGAGCCAAGTATTGATTGCAACGATATTTTTTAACTAAAGTATTGACGGCAGGGACATTTTTTAGTCAAACTATAAACAGAGAACATGTTTGTTCATTTCACATAGCGTAAGGACAATTTTGACCCTTTATCTTCAATATATTGAGTCCAATTTAATCTCCAATTTCAACTCGTTTTAAGACTCTTTATTTGCATTGATGTAATGTATATTCCTAATTGAAGATATGAATTACTACTATCTATTTTATATATTCTAAGATTTATTTATCCATTTGTAACTTCTTCTTTCTTATTAATTTTCTTGAGTTAAAATTCAAATTGTGGTTATAAAAGTTAAATAACAATATGTTAAAATTATTGAAATTAAGTGGGTCATAATCCAAGCCCATTTGAGCCCAATCTACTTTAGCCCAAAGTAAACTTGGATGAGTCATGACCCAACCCTATTTCTATTTCTATCCATTTTAATATCTTCAATTTCCAACTTAACCACTCATTTGACACTCATAATAATTAAGAGCATCAAATTGGCCAACAAGCCACTACACAATATGAAACAAATTTAGACAGGAAGAAGAAACTAACCTCTCTAATCTTAGTGATTTTTGGTTCGATTGTAAACCTCATTAACCTCACTATTTTTATTCGCGATCGGAGCACTTGGTAGCTGGAAGAAGGTCGATTGGTAGTTTGAAGTGAATTTGTGGCTGATTTTGAATCTTTCGCATTGGTTTTCTATTGTATCTATGTAAATTCTCACTCATATCTACCCGATGTCTTCTCTAAATTTAGTTATACTCTCTATTGTGAAGAAGAAGACCCTTTGGGAAAATGTTTTTAGTAGTATCCCCGTGATTGTCTCTATATCATTGTATGAAGGTGAGCCGGTGAATGGATTAGATGTGTTGTTCCCAATCATAACTTATTTATAACGTAGCTTATGTCCAACTCATTTAAACTTGAACGAATTAAGTGAATAAATGAATTTTGACTGAATTTGTGACTTATAAGTCTACATATATCTTTTTTAATTGGTCTTGATTCATCTTTAAAAATAATATGAACAATATATAAATTAGATTAAATCTTTAGACACACAACATGCTAGTACTCAAAAAAAGGTGCATGGAAATTTATAAAGCGTGTAAAGGTGAGTTTTGATCAATTTCAAATTCAAATGAATTAAATAATTAAGTACGTATTATTGCAAAAAAAAAACATAGAAATGTTGAGAAGACAACAACAAATAGTTGATACTTCAAATAAATTACACTTAGTTTTATATATGAATTTCAAACATTGTGAATATAAATTTCAATTGTGTATATCTGACTCTGAAGTTGACAAATGAAACTTCAATTGCTCTTATTTGAAGTTTAGACAAAAATATCTAGTATTTGTTTGTACAAGCAATATGTCAAACTTAAGGTAAAATTTATAAATTCGGAAAGCGAATTTTGACAACGAACGTGGTATAAATTTGAATTTCATTCCATAGTGACTAAACTTACAAAAATTTATACTCAGCTATGCCTTAAATAGGGATCCCAAAATTAATTGATTATATGTGCACTTACACAAATCCGTAGAGTCAAGATCATAAAATGAATATCGAACATTGAGTAGAATACAAGAAAGCAAGTTCAAGAAAATGAAAATATTTTGGTACAATCAAAAACAGAAAATGACTTGTTTTCATCCTACCAAACCCACTCCTTTTGGGCCCATTTCTAATTGGGCCTGTCTTTCTGCATTCTGTCTCTTAGTGGACTTATAGTACATCCCATAAAGCAATAGTTGGGCTAGTCCAAGTGCAGTTCCCATAGAATTTGGTACCTAAACAAAAAAAAAAAAAAAAAATATTATTCTAATTCAATTTAACATTAAAGATTAATTAAATTAACACACAATTTTTTTAAAAAAAATATCACATAAATTAAAACGAACGAAATACTCACAAGAATGAAGGCATCGAGACGAATGAGGGCATAAGCAGTCCAACTAACACCATTCAAAAAAGAGAAAAGGGAAAGGAAGAAGGGCATGAACTCCACACTTTTGCTTCTAATCACCAATTTCTGCAATAATTAACATGACTTAAGTTAGAGCTCTAATACGAATTCGATAAAATTCAGTAATTTTGGTTAAAAATTTGTATTCATGTTAAGATTTTTACTCAATATGTCTAAATAATTTATCTAGAATACAGTATAAGTTGCCTTTTCTAGAATTCAAACTCAAAATTTTGAATCCTCTTGGCTAATCTTTTTTGCCCTTAATATGATGCACTTAATATGATCATAGGAATGTTATGACATGTATAAAACTGCAAGTTCTAAAGATAATTTTAGTATATCGTGAAGAACATATTTTATTTCTTAAATTTCATGCTCATTCATACACAAATTTAGGCAATAACAATGTATTCAGTATGATTTCATCAGTGACTCTGAAAAAGGTAGAGTATTCACAGATCTTACCACTATCGTGTGAGGTAGAGAGATAGTTTCTGATACACCCTTGACTCAAGAAAAACATTTCAAAATAGATTTGAAAAATACAATGTGAAAGAAGCTATGATAAAAATACTAAAAAATAGAAATATTGACAACAAAAAATAGTAAGATAACCAAAGGAAAAGAACAATAATATGTGAGATAGATCGATCGAAATTAAACAAATCCAAACACTACAAAAAATGGTGCAATTTTTCAACGAATATTTCATTAGAAACACGAAGTTGTCTATATTATATAAATTGAAACGGAGAGAATAATAAAAGGAGGCATATTTACCATGACAGCCAAAGGAGAAGCATACATCAAAATGTTGCCCACCATACAAATGCATCCCACAATAGTAGATCTTTTTTTGTGTGTTTGAACAAGGGTTAGAACAAGTATAGCAAGTGAACCCAAGAAAATAATCTCACCAATAATAATGAGAAATATTTTCATCCTTTTTTTCTTTTCAGAGTACAACAAGAACAGCATAAGGTACACCACTTCAATGCCAAGTCCTGTCCCATTTATTGTCACAACTAGGATACTATGTGGATGTACAAGTGGTATTCCATATAGTACCCAAAGACCACAATTTACAAATGTAGCAAGATATGGAAATGGTGAAAATTGCTCTACTGATTTCTTCTTCCATATTCGATAAAATGTTGGCCTGTTCAAAAATTAAAACTCTTCAAATAATTTTCAAAAATAAATTTAGATATTTGAAAACTGCGTAAAAAGTTATCCATCATCATAGTTAAAATAAATATACAACACTAATTCAAAATGTTTGACTCCTCAAATAATATGTGTCACATAAATTCAGATACATGAAATAATTATTTTGTATTAAAAAAAAAGGTCATAGTAAATTTTTAGATAGGGAGGTTCCATTGCATCTGACTCAGATTTTCATTGAAAAATTCAAAATAGGAAGAAGTAAATATACAAAAAGTCGTAGGGGTCTAACATCTATTAGATATAGATAAACAAAAAATTTAATCATATATAAACAGTATAATTTTTTGCAGAAAAAGGTTCGGATGAACAGTTTAGGCCTTTACTAGCTTTGCCCCTAGTGTCTACTCTCACGATATGAAGATGCAATGATATAGCTAGTGAATTCACGTGAATCTAATTCATCAAAAAATACATGATACATAAAAGATATTGTATTTTTAAAACTTTTTTATATGAAAATTCTTGCCCCAAAAGCTACGTGAATTAAACAAATCTAAGATTTATATATATATATATATATATATATATATATTTATCATAAAGTTAATAATGAAAAAAAAAAACATATTGAAGCTTACAAAGGTGAGAGAAACAAGATGAGTGAAATGATGTTCCCTGAAAATTAACAAATTAAACTCAAGTTAACTATTATGATCTTAAAAAGAAAAATCAAAGAGGAATAAATTAAATTACACCAAATAATAATAAACTAACCAATAACACCAACAGCAAAACGAGCAATTTCTTTATTGAAAACCATGGTTGAGAATTATAAACTAAAGAAATTAAGTCATGAATTGTGAAAAGAAAAGAAATTATGGATAAATTTATAAAGGAAAATTAAAGGTTGGTTTTGGCTTTTTCCAAAAAAAAAAAAAGACGAACAAACTTAATTATAAGCAGCATGCAACAAGTATATGTCCCTTGCATGACATGTAATGTTGTTGGGTCGGTGAAGAAGATGTAGGGATCAAAATAATCTGGATGTCATGCGGAAGCTAATAATTATAAATTTGAAGTGATAAATCATATGAAGAAAGACAATTATAATAAAAGAATCATGTTTATTTATTTTAATTTATGTGGCATTCTTTGGATTTCGAGATTAAAACGAATCTATCTTTAACCGTAAATTTTTCATATATCTTTTAAATATTTTAAATGGTCAATTATTGTGATTTGGAATACTTTTTACGTAGTTTACAAATATATAAATTTTATTTAAAAATTTGATAATTTTGTGTATAAATTTTCAGTCAAACTTAAACGGTTTGACTAATAAGAATGCATTTTAAATGAAATTTATATATTTGTAAACAACGTAAAAAATACTATAAATCACAATAATTGATAATTCAAAATGTTTAAAAGATCAATGAAAAATTTACGATCAAAGATAGACTTGTTTGAATCTCGAAATTTAAAAAAGTGTCACATAAAATGAAACAGATGGATAATGTTAAATATAATTTGACTAAGTGATCCATACATTAGAAAAAAATAATAAAAGACACAAAAACTATCGAGAGAAAAACTCCACCTAAATAAAAAAAAATAGGGGAAATCTTTGTGGTAAATAAAAGATTTAATAGAGAAAATCTCCACCGAGAACACCCTTTTACAAAAAAAAAAAAAAAAGAGATTAAATTTAAAATTTGGTTGTGATAAAATTAAAATAAAGTAGGAAATTCATGATAAATTCTAAAATAAAAATGTTAAATGGAGAGAGAAGAAGTATCTTCATAAATGATAATGGAGTAAAAAATTTCGTTAACGGTTGGAAAAGTTATTTTATAATTTATATTAGGCGTAATTGAATATAATTACACAATTTGACATGTTTCTTTGATCAAATAATTACTTGATCAACATATAATTAAATGTAATTTGAGGAAAAGTAATTACACTCTTCGATAAGACCAAACAAATAAATTACATAGATAAGAAAAAATTTGAAAATTCCTCTTATCCCGTTATCCGTTACCCGTACCACTCTCTCCATACAGAATCTAATTTGGAAAAAGAAACAATACAAAAATATATCATATCAAATTTGAAGTGTTGTATTATTATTTACTTTCTTCGTCTGAATTGATGTGACATATTTTAATTTTTAAAATTAGAAGTAATTTTATTTTATCTTTTAAATTGTCATTTATTATTGTAGTACCTCCCCCCCTCCCCGAACCCAAGCAGTGGGAACCGGACTCGACGACTTCAAATTAAACCCTGGCAGTACATGAACTTTGAGAAAAGAGTAGAAATAAATTTTGCCTGGCCCTTTCTTTTTTGGATAATAAATAAATAAGACAAACGCATATTTACTGTTTTTATTTTTCTGTGCCAAATTGATCCTTATCCATTTCAAGCACGTAGTTTTGTGAGAGACAGAGTCAAAAGATTTTAATAGGAAAAAAAAAATTTAGCCAGAATTTGGTCAGAATGATATTTTATCTATATTATTTTACCTTTTTAAATATTTTTACCCTTTTAACTTTAATATCTTTTGATTAAAAAATAGAAAAAAAATCAGTTTATTTTAAAATAAAAAAAATATCATAAATTTTTTAAATTTCTGGCCAAATTTTCTAGCTATTTCAAGCACGTAGTTTTGTGAGAGACAGAATTGAAAGATTTTAATTTTATTTTAAATTGGGTAATGCTAAATGGCTAGAAAATTTGGCCAGAAATTGGCCAAAAATTTAAAAATTTTATGATATTTTTTTAATTTTAAAATAAACTGATCTTTTTTCTATTTTTTAATTAAAAGGTATTAAAGTTAAAAAGGTAAAAATATTTAAAAAGATAAAATAACATAGGTAAAATATCATTCTGGCCAAATTAGAGAAATTTTAAGTGTTCACGATTGAATTATAAACATAAAATTTATATATGTTCAATTAAAAAAGTTAAATATAAAAGAAAAAATTATTGAATTCGATGAATTTTTATATAAACTTGTAACTCCATACCTAATTTGTGCATGTTTTAAATAGAGATGGATGCAAAAAGAAATTATAATCTATATCCTTGAGTTCATCGTAATTTTTATAATTACGGGTTTAAATACATTAATTAGGAAAACGACATTCTTGACTCATAAAGTAACAATAGAAATATTTTTAGACTAAACTATTTACAGTAAGGGTATTGTTGGACCAAAATCATTGCCATTAAAGACAGTTTTAGATCAAATTATTAACAGAGTATATTTTTATTCAATGTCACATATTTTAAAGAGCATTTTGAACCCTATTAGAACTTCCCTTCACATTTTCAACAAATTCTATATAAACTTTTCTCATTAATTCATTAACAACTACTTTGAGGTTCTTTGAACTTCCAACTGCAACTTTTGCTTTTGGTTTTAAAAAATTTAGGTAAGAAAAGAGTTAGTAATCTAACATAGAAAAGATATAGTAGTTCAATAGAATATGGAGGCAAAGTTGCAGAATATTGTAATTTTTTACTATATATAATTTCACCCTTTCAAGTTGTTGCATTTGTACAGGAGTTCCCTGTTTACTCAAAATTGTTAAACCAATCAAATACTACAGCTGAGAGTAAAGTTGAACTAAATTTTTCAAATTGAATGTAAAAGTTCATTGATCTGCATTGATCCCGAAAATTCGAACCTTGTGCATGTTGGGAAATTTGGCAACCACCAGAATGAAAACTGCGAATGTGTTGAAGAACAGCATTGGGTGTTGATAGTCAGTTGTATGGGAAACTATCAAGTACCTATTCAAAGAAGCAAGTATTACAAGTTTAGAACATATTTGTAAAGGCAAAAGATGAAATCGTCTTAAACAAGCACGAATCAATTAAATTGAAGTATCTCTTTTCTCCAGGAAATGAGAAAAGGAGGGAGTGTTGGGTATCTGTTAGCAGAGACAAGACAAATGGCAAACAATTCATGTCCGTCCTATCAACACCATTGGAACTATATTAACTTTATCAGAGAACAAGCTATCACACGAGAGCTCCAGTTCATTGCAAAGATGGGAAAAAAGTTTCATGCAGAACCAGTAAGCAATATGATGAAACTCTTTTTCTTCTCATAGATAAGTAATACGCAAACACATTATGAGCACTATTTAGATATCCAGACCATCATGCATCCACACTCGTGGAGGCATAAGTAGATCTGAATCCGAAACATATTGCACTTCTACATTTGAACGTAGGAGCGTGTTTTTATTAATGAACATAAACATAGTAGAGCATGTTTTGTCCAATAATGTGCCAAGAACACTTCGCTAAGATGTTATATTTTGACTTTCACCACATAATAAAGTTGATTGGAACCAACATCTATGTTTCCTAACATATACATAAATCGAACAAACCACTTGTTTAACATAGATAATGAGTTGAAGTCATAAAACCTCAAGCTAAAAAGATCTCATAACAACCAAATCAAAATATATTCTTTAAACTGATAGGTTATTGGATTACTTAATTTAATATTATGGTTTCTAATACGGCTTCCATCAAAAAATGTTTATAGCATTAGGTTTGGAAGATTACCTCAGATTAAGGTGATTCTTTGTTGGATAAATTACTAGGAATCTATTGCAAAAATGCTTTCAGCACAATTATATTGCATACACTTGTTGAGAGTTACGACGAAGATATACAAAATTACTAGTTTCTCATCATTTTTTCTGTAACGGTGTTGACTCAGAGGCGTATCCAAGATTTCAGAAGGATGGGTGCACTATTACAAAAAAACGCATCTAAAATATAACTTTGATTTGTTTGACCTTTAGGTTCTTAAATGAACCGTCAAATTTTAAAAATTATAGGTCCAAAATACATAATATTACTAGTTTTAAATTTTAATATACACATTTGATTTGATTATATAATTTTTTTAGGAATTTTCAATGTAATACTCTTGAACTTTAATATATTAAAGCAAAAAAATAAAAGAAAAATTAGTTGAAACATCAAAAGTGTTACCGATAACCACTTGGAGAAGTGCTACTCAAAAAAACAATATAGATATAAGATTTAAATTTCGATCCTCACTTAGAGAGATGCACCCAATCATCATCGTATTTTTGTATAGTAGTTTGAAAGTGGGTTCACACATATATTTAAGTATTTTTTTTAAAAAATATAACACTACTATATATGATCTAGAGAGGGTAGCATGGGTTTAGGTGAACCAACGGAACCCCCTCTAGATACGCCTCTGCAGTTTAAGCCCTGAAGCGACGGTCAAAACATGTTGAGCACTTCCCCTCGCTTTATGTATGCTTCAGTGTTGTCATCAACGTTCTACGACATAATTTTCCTTGCCAATGAGCCTCTTTTGAAGAGATGACACTAAACAATTAATATTTCACTTTATCTTAATCTTTTTTCAAATTTCTTTGTCCTTATATTTGTCATTCATGTTTATAACAATTAGTTTTGGACTAAACATATATATTTGCATTTTTTTCTCCCGTTGCACCTTTTTTCATTAATGTCCACAATTTATTTGCGCTTAAAGCCCCAACGGACCTTAGAGCTTTTTTGCGCTTTTCGCCTTTGATGACAAGTCCGGCAATTCATATAGAACCAGTTGGACTGATAGTTTAACCAACAGCAACTATGCCTCAGTCCCAACCTTTTGGTTGACACCCTTCCTAGTACTTTTCTAGTTCAATATTATCCAGTCCTAGATAAAAAAAATAAAAATGCTTGTGTTAACAGGTCTAAGGTGATCTCAACTTTAGCAGGAAAATGTTATCATAGATACCAACACAATCATGGTCCAAAATATTTTCCCTTACAGTCCATTATTGCAGATTTTCTAGGTTCCTTTTTTTTCCTTTTAAGCAGATGTCAATGAATATCAAATGTTGTTTCATTTTTCACTTCCTTCCTTTTACAGTAGAACTCACTGCTGGTCTGCTACAGAAACTAGCCATCAGACATTATGCTGTTTCACAGCATTCAATCCTCTCTCATTATTGATTAGTCTCGCTGTGTCACAATCGCGAAGCTTTACATATAACTCTTTTGTGCTTATATTATTGGGAATTCCTTTTAGAACATCTGACTTACATATAGGTCAACATCAAATTAAGGCACTAAAAACCTCAAACCAATGTCAATAAGTTCACTTCTAAAACTCAAAGACTATGACTAACTTCTCCTATGACTGAGACAATCACTGTTTCCTACTTCAATACTCGGTTAATAATGGGTTTTTCCATGGATACTACAAAGTACTTTATTTTCAAAATAGTACAAGAAGGTACCAAAAAATTTACAAGGGATCCAGGCTTAATTAACTACACAAAAACAGAATTTAGAAAGTACTTGGTGGATAATGGGTATGTCCTCCTACCCTTCTCCACTTAAATACCAAACTTGGTTTACAGCAGGCTTAAATCTTGTGACGTGCGCCTCAAATTCCTAAACTAACTTAAGCCCCATATTACCAATTTTGTGTTAGAAAAACTTTTATTCTGGCTGACACTCATAAGTCCATTCTTCTACAACCTCCATACACATATTTTCTATAATATAGGCTTAGTTCACTAGGATTGTAAATAAGTACCCCATTATTTACTCCACAACATTTAGGGATTGATTAGTTCTTTGGTTACTTATATAGAGATTATAATTTGGGATTGTTATGAGGAACTATAATGCATTGATTGTTATACCATGAATGATAACTCGTGGATTCTTATCATTGCAAGCACAGACCTATTGCTGACATCACAGCCGAAAGCTGCAACCAATGATTTACACAATGAAATGAATACTTACAGCACCACAGGAACAACTGTCAGAAACTTCCTATTGGGAGTAAGCTGCTTGCCATTATCCATTTGCTCCCACCATGTCAATCTGTTGTAGATACCCTGGTCTTCAGCAAATGGTGTTCCCTTCTTCCAGTGAAAACAGTGATATGTGACCTGAAGGAAAACAGACAAGAGAAGTTATGCACAAATGAGACAGAAAAGCCTGCTAGGTGCACAACAAGCTTCCCAACTCTGCTATGTCATCTGGTAGTTTTCAGGATTTTATAGAAATATCAAAATGTAGCATCAAAAAGGAAAATCAAATGAGTGCCTACTACATTTCTTAGGTATTAAGTATCTCAATATTTTCCAGAAGAATATAACAGAGTACAGAAGTGAAATTTATTGCTACAAAAGGGAAGCAAGAAAAGCTTAAACCACTATAAGGGAAAGGTACTAATGCCATAATGGATGATGATACATTTCATACACTGATGAAGGTTTTAATTTAGCCAAAAAAATATCTCTTTTGAAAACTATTCCCAAGAATAAAGGTACTAACTCACTATATATTCCTCATACCACAAGACTGGTGAAATTTGAGAAATCACAAGGACCATATGCATGTACCATAATGACCTATAAAGGACAGCCTAGAGCACTAAGTTCCTCTATACATGTCCCAGAATGACCTATAAAGGGCAGACTGGTGTACTAAGCTCCCGCTATATACAAAGTCCATGGAAAAACTGAACCACAAAGAATCTATTATATGCAGTCTTACCCTGCATTTACACAAAATGTTGTCTCCACTACTCAAACTCATGACCTCATGGTCACATGTCACCAACTTTACCAAAATGAACTATAATTCAATCAAATTGGAAGCAGACAACAAATATCCGAGCTTTAAGTAGCCATAGATAGGTTTATCAATATTATCATACAGCTCTTCCAACAGAAAGAGCGTCTAAGATCCATTCCCTCCCAAAATCCCAGATCTCAAAAACCATAACACAGTCAACTAATCATAAAAAGCATATTCCAAACCAGATCAATACCTAAAATCCTTTCAAAAACACAAAAAAAATAAAAAAAAATATAGAAAACTAATACGTACAAGGAAATGAGCAAGATTGACAATAGTCCACGCCATGCCGGATGAGGACCCAAAAACAGATAGCACAACGAGCCATGAGAACAACAGAATGAATATGTAAATAGTCCAAACTCCAGGATACGTGAACCACTCAGTATTCCGATTCAGATCCGTCGTTGGAGCAGCCCTCACATACAAATTCGCCATCCAAATGGATCGAACAATACTTTCAACCCAACCGTTAGAAAAAAAAAAATCAATACAAATTTGAAGAAAAAAGGTTGAATGAAATGGATATGGCGATTAATATCGCATTAGTCTGAGTATTTGATCAACGAAAACAGAGACTCACGTAAACAGGAGGATAGCTGGCTGCTATGGGTAGGGGTGGTGGGACCGCTGAGCCGTAGAGGAGAAATTCATCTCTGCTTCTTTTTGACAAATGATTGTTAATCCTTATTTTTAGTCATTAACTCTTTTTTTAATCTCACCTAATCACAACAAAAAGTAAAGTAACTCTAATTAATTGAATAATATTTTGTAGTAATAGGTAACCTTAACCCTACACACAATGTATTGCCAATTATTTTTTGTCTATTTAAAATAAACACGTCATTTTCTATATTCAGTAACTCTAATTTCAACCGTCAACTCATATTTAAAAGGCATAATACATAAATATGCTCTTTAATTTGGATTCAACTTATGTACTCTAACTTGAAAAACTCTTCTTAGATGCCTAAATAGAAAGAGTTGAGAAAGAAGATATATAACGCAATCGGCGAATGCGATTTATGTATAAATTTCAGTTTCTTCTTATTTATTGTTGAAATCACTTTATTACCCCTTTCATTTAATTTTATTTGTCCACTATTTTTAAAATGTATTTCTTACTTTTATCGTATCAAGAAAATATAATTATTTTTTTCATTTTATACTCAACATTAATTGCTTATTTTTTGAGAATCTTCGTATCTCAATTGATTAGCTACCTAAAATTTAACTTTATTGGTAAATGTTTGATTCTCCGGATTGTTAATTCCCTCCACTATTTTTCTTTTCTCTATCCGCAATTTTATTTTTTGTCTTTTAAAAAAAGGTCATGACGTTGAAAATTTGAAAATTCTTCTTAGATGCCTAAATAGAAAGAGCTGAGAAAGAAAGGCATAAAACGCATTCGATGGATGCGATTTATGTATAAATTTCAGTCTCTTCTTATTTATTGTTGAAATTACTTTATTACCCATGCCATTTAATTTTATTTGTCCACTATTTTTAAAATATATTTCTTTCTTTTATTTAACTTTTATCATATTAAGAAAAGATAATTATTTTTTTCATTTTATACTTTAAATTAATTGCGTATTTTTTTTTTTTTGAGAATCTTTGTATCTCAATTGATTAGCTACCTAAAATTTAACTTTATCAGTAAATGTTCTACTCTCGAGATTGTTAATTTCCTCCCCTATTTTTCTTTTCTTGACCCACAATTTTATTTATTGTCTTTTTAAAAAAGGTCATGGCGTTGAAACTCCTTCTTAGATGCCTAAATAGAAAGTCCGAGAAAGAAAGACATAAAACGCATTTAAGTTTTCGGCTCTTCTTATTTATTGTTGAAATTACTTTTTTACCCCTTTCGTTTAATTTTATTTGTCCACTATTTTAAAATATATTTCTTACTTTTATCATATCAAGAAAAGTTGATTATTTTTTTCCATTTTTATACTCAACAATAATTGCTTATTTTTTTTAGAATCTTCGTATCTCAATTTATTAGCTACCTAAAATTTAACTTTATCAGTGAATGTTTGATTCTCCAGATTGTTAATCCCCTCCCCTATTTTTCTTTTCTCAACCCACAATTTTATTTTTTATCTTTTAAAAAATGGTCATGGCATTGAAAATTTGAAAAATTCTTCTTAGATGTCTAAATAGAAAGAGCTGAGAAAGAAAGGCATAAAACTCATTCGGCGAATGCGATTTATGTATAAGTTTCAGACTCTTCTTATTTATTGTTGAAATTACTTTATTACCCCTTCCATTTAATTTTATTTGTCCACTATTTTGAAAATATATTTATTTCTTGTATTTATTATTTTTATCACATTAAGAAAGGATAATTATGTTTTCAATTGATTATTTTTTTGAAAATCTTCCTATCTCAATTGATTAGCTACCCAATATTTAACTTTATCGGTGAATGTTTGAGGGCATCTCCAACCATACACTCTATTTTACTCTCCAAATATAGAGTTCTCTATTTTCCCAGACAACCAACTCCAACTCAATTCTCTATTTTACTCTCTAAAAAATAATATTTTTCTCTCTCCTCAATATTATAATATTATTTCTATTTCATTCTTATTTTCTTATTTCATAATATAAATCCTTTATTTCTTTTTCCCAATAATTACTTATATATTTTTCATGTGATATAAAATTTTATTTTTAAGTCTTTTATCTAATATAAAATTATATTTTATTCTAAATTTTTAAATAACATAAATTTCAAGAAAATATTATATAATATACAAATTAATGGACAAATTCAAATAAAAGTGATATACAATTACATAAACATTACATAAACACTCAATTTTCGAAATTATTACGTGCTTCCATAAATGCTCTATTAATGCATTACGGAGTTCAAAATGAGCATTTTTTTCCTTAATTTTTTTTATGTCTAGCTAAAAATTGTTCAAATCGGAGATTTTCATCTACCACCATTTTTGTCGTTGGAGTTGGAGCCTCTACGACATCTTGAATTGGTGCATTAAGATCATGTTCATCCTCAATTATCATGTTGTGCAGTATAATACATGTAGTCATTATATCATGTAGCACTTCCTTTCTCCAAAAACGTGACAGTCCTGCAATAATTGCAAAACGTGATTGCAAAACTTCGAATGCACGTTCAACATCTTTTCGGCATGATTCTTGTTTCATCGCGAATTAATTATTATGTCATGTGTTGTATTTTATCTTGTATTCAAATTATTATGTTATGTATTGTATTGTTATCTTGTATTTAAATTATCATTTTATGTATTGTATTTTGAAATTAAAATTTTCATGTTATCATTTTAATTTTGTGTATTCTTAAATGAAAATTAATAATAAAATCAAATTATATTATTGGCGATAATTAGAAAAAATTAAAATATTATTAATTCGGGATGAAAGTAGTATATATTAAATAATATATATTTTAAAATATTATATTACATTTAAAAAGAATTATGAATATTAGATATTTAATTAATGACATTATATGTAAAATAATATGTTAATTAGAAAGTAAAAGAAATAATAATAAAATATTAAAAAAGTGAAATAGAGTTTGGAGAACTATTATTCACCTCTCTAAATATGAAGAATAGATAGTGATATGGAGGTGGGTTGGAGTGCCCATTCTCTATTTTTCTCTTCAAATATAAAGAATGGGGAGTAAAATAGAGGTGGGTTGGAGATGGTCTGACTCTTCTCCTATTGTTAATCTCATCCTCTATTTTACTTTTCTCGACCCATAATTTTATTTTTTGTCTTTTAAAAAAAAGAGCACGGCGTTGAAAACTTGAAAACCCTTTTTAGATGCCTAAATAGAAAGAACCAAGAGTCTAAACAAACGGAAATGAATAGCAACATATATATTTTCACAGCTTAGCAAATTCAATCAACATGACTACCAGGACATCATTTTTGCTGGAAAATCCATGGGCTAATAGTCCTCCTATTTCCAAAAACTAATCCTAAACTCCTTCAATCACATCTTCGCATCTTTTTAGCTGGTGTATCTGTTTGATTAAGAGTAACCTCTCTTGTATCACAATGGCTCTCATTTTTGCGTTTCTTCAAGCTTTTGCAATTATGGAATGAAGTCAGTTCCTCCACTTTCACCTTAGTAACATCAGTCCTCACACCAATGTCCGTTGCATACCTGGTCAAACAATACATTCCAGCAGTTGCTATGACTAAGCCAGCCGGACTTGTCATGAATAACTTCAGAGGCGACGAAGCAATAGCTGCCAAAGGAGCACCAATGACAGAGGCAGCTTGACCGCTCCTTCCAAGAGCTCCTTGGTCAAGAACAAGAAGACCTGTTTTGCAGTATAAGGCAAAATCTTCACAGTTGTTCTTGAAGACATCATAACTTCCAAAACCGTTTTGAAGCAAGTACATGGCTCTATGGATCACTGCTTCTGGAGGATCAGATTGTGCAGTGGTGCATGTCCCACCTCGAAGTTTAGTGAGAAAAACTGAAGGGCTGGCTCCATAGTCAAAGCGGTACAATAGCCCCTCCTCACCCAGGAAACAATCCAAGCAAGAGAGAACCACCCCACTATCCTTTTGTTGAAATCCACAGTCAGGAATATTCGTACAGGTTGAAGACACATTTGTACTCGAAGCTGACGAGCAATTTAAGGGAGCAGAGAGGAGAATTGGGTCTCCTGAAACAACATTTTGGTCACGCGTAAAATGAACAACTTTGCTTCCACCAACGTAGATTCCTGTTCATGAATTTCAGACATTCAAAAATACTTTGTCAAGTGACACCAGCTACTGATCAGATACCAGAATATATATCACTAACTATGGTTGAATAGCTCAATTCAGTTGCAATTCATATTGACATATAGATGACTGACAGTCTGACAAGAAAAGAAATAACAGGAGATAAAGTTTACTGTGCCTCATCCACTAATTACTAGAAAGTGTTATCATGGTAATATATCAACATCAAAGATGAAATTAGAGTGATGTCCTCATAATGACCATTATGCAGGATTCAAGAGGCGTGCATGTTAACACTGTGATGTAGAGTATTAACATGACACGCGGATCAGATATTTCCTACTGCTGAATTTTATCTTTTTCATCAGTAGATAATTTTATTGTTGATACAAATGTACCGAGGAGGTATTGAATATATCAAGAGTATCCGGCTGGCTCCTTTTATAATTGAAAGAGAGTCCATGAGCTTCAGGATGTTTTTCTTTGTCATTCACAGTCTCTTCTAAATTAATTTTGAAGATATCAGAACTTTACATGGGCATATTCGCCTGAGGCTTTCGGACAAGACTAGAGGTTCTGTATAACGGGTCAATCCTACTCTACTAGCGCTAAGAGGGCTATGAATGACCCAGTATCGAATACTGGTAATAATATCAGCCAAAACATCTAGAAGGGTTCGCTTATAGCATTACAAGTGTGATGCTCTAACCTCTGAGCTAAGCGGGCCCACATCACAGAAATCTTATATGCATAGTAATTGACTAAACTACTGGCCTTTCCCCCTCAATAATCTACTCTTCTTTCTCAGTTTCAAAAAAAAGTAATCTACTTTTCTTTCTATCCAAATTGTCCAAAGTATATAGAGGTATAGTGCTACTACGAAAAGATCATCTCAGCAAAAAGTAAAATAATAGAATTTTCAGAAGCAGCTCCTGAAGAAGGATGTACCTTCTCGAGAATTGTGTGATCGCTTGTTTCTTTTTCTTATGCTTAATCCACTACGATTTAAACGAAGTTAAATACGCTCGTAAAGTCATAACGACTCAAGTGCAAAAGCTAAGGACCACTGAGATTATAGAACACCATATACTCTCTAAGGCAAGTTTATCAATCTTATTTTCAGCAATGTAGGAGATCCAAATGTTTGTCTAGATGAAAGCA
>JAJOOR010014854.1:0-21447 GCA_036250505.1 Solanum acaule
TAGACTTCCGCTGTGTGTTTTTAAAGTTGTTTTAATGAAGTTTAAATGTGTGGATGTAAATAAGTTTTTTTTATTTCGCACTATTTTCATTATTGAATGCAATGAATGACTATGTGGCTCGTATAAGACCCCTTCGGGGTCGAATACGCCATGTTACGACTAAGGGGTACTCTCGGGTCGTGACAGTTGTGATCACAGGTATCATCTCATTTTCCATAAACCTACGTCTGTATTGTTTTATCTGGGGTCTACTTTCTAGTATGTGTCTACCTATTTTGCTACTGGATTTGATATGATGTGTGACAGCAAACATGTTCCTATTCGTGTTTCTACACCAGTGGGTGAGTCCTTAGTGGTGGATAAAGTGTATCAATCTTGTCTTGTTTCTCTGGCTAGGTATAACACTTGGGTAGACTTGATCACTCTAGAAATAGTAGACTTTGATATTATTTTGGGTATGTATTGGCTCTCTTTATATCATGTTATTCTTGATTGTTATGCTAAGATTATGACCTTAGCGATGTCGGGTTTCCTAAGAGTTTAGTGGATGGGTGCTAGTGGTTCTTACCCTAGCAAGGTTATCTCACTCATTCGTGCTCAAAGATTGATTCATAAAGGGTGTTTGTCTTATTTGGACTTTTTTTAAGATACTAGCGTTGAGATGCCTCCCATGGATTCTCTTCTCGTGGTTTCAGAGGTTTTGGATGTGTTTCTTATTGACCTTCTGGGTGTTCCTCCTGATAGGGACATTGATATTGTTATTGACTTGGATCCTAGCACTAAGCCCATTTCTATTTCTCCATACTGCATGGCTCTAGAAGAGTTGAAGGAATTGAAGGGTCAGTTGCAGAACTTGTTGAGTAAAGGGTTCATTCACCCCAGTTTGTCACTGTAGGATTCCCCTATTATTTTTATGAAGAGAAGGATGGGATTATGAGGATATGTATTGACTACCGACAGTTGAACAAAGTGACAATGAAGAATAAGTGGCATGTCCCTCATATTGATGACTTATTTGATCAACTTCAGGGAGCATCATTGTTTTATAGTATTAATTTGAGGTCTGCCTAACATCAGTTAAAGATTAGGGCACCAGATGTCCCTCAGACTACCTCTTGGACTCAATATTGGCATTATGAGTTTCTACTGATGTCCTTCAGTTTGACTAATCCCCTACAACATTCATGGAGTAAACGAATTAGGTGTTCCGACCCTATTGGATTCCTTTCTGATAGTCTCCATTGGTAACATCTTACTGTACTCCAGGACTGAGAAGGAGCGTAATTGACATTTGAGGTTTGTGCTACAGATGATAAGTGAAGAGAAGTTGTATGCCAAGTAATCAAAGTGCAAGTTTTGACTTGATTATATTGCATTTATGGTAAACGTGGTGTCTGATGAGTCTACAAATTGGACTCATTTAGGGCTTTGTTTTAATGGAAATAGTGTCCTTGAATGCTTGTTTTACATCAATACCTGATTAAAATGCTGAAGTTTCAGGTATTTGAAGTTTTAGTGGAAGCATGGACACTTAGGCGCAAAACGGAGCAAATAGGGCTGAAAAGAACAAGAAATGGAATCCTACGGATCATCGAGTTTAACTTGGCGAGTCGCCGAAACAACATAAGCCGCCCTTCATTCCAGTACGCAAAGCCTTGAAGGAAGTGGATCAAAAGGTGAGGAAAGGAGCAGTCGGAGGGTCGCCGATCAGTTTCGCGAAGCAGTACTGTACCGCCCAATGATCCAGAATGCAAGGATGCTAAAGGCAAGAAACTGAAGGTGATGAGCTGACCAAAGGGCGGATCGCCGAGTTCATCGGCGATCTCGACTAATCTCGTCGAACAATCCTCCGCAACACAATTTGTGAAAACTATAAATACTATTTAGAGTTGTAGTCTTAGGAGAGTTTGGAGTGTGGAACAATTATTATTATTATTTTCACTTTAGAACATACTCTAGGTAATATTTTTTTCTCTCAAGTTTGGAGAGGGTTTTGTGGAGACTTGAAGAAAGGAGTTCTCCTTCCCTAAGTTGGAAGTGGGTCTTCTCTATTCACTTCCCTTTGCTTAATTCAAGGTTTAATTTCTTATACCCAGTTGAATTCTTTATCATGTTAGGTATAATTTCTTATTGCTTGATGTGTGGCTAAAAACCCTCATTCTTAGGGTGTGATTTAGCAAATATGGGTTGATATTCTTGTTGGGTCTCGTTTGCTGATAGGTTAGATGTATGTTAATGGTGATTTCACCTAGTGGTTGTGGTTTAATATAAAGGGTTTGTAGTTGCAAATACAAAGCCACCCATGTGTTTTCGCCTTGCCCGAGAGGGAGGTCGCGAAACCAAAACCACTAGACTGATGGCCTAAGGAGTGGGTCAACATGAGGTTCAGCCCGAGAGGGTGAGCCCTAGTCCCATATCGTAACACTTAGCTCAATAGAGTGAGTGGGGTAAGGCATAGGCCTGTCTTCATGCAGCAAATGGGTATCCAAGAGGAACGCATTTGAAACCGGGTAAGTTGCCCAAGAGGGAACTTATTTCCATTTAAAGCTTAGCCTAGTCACTATTATCTTGTAAATTTCCTATCGAAAGCATGTACCCAGCAATTTATCTCAACTTGTATTGCGGTCACATCCCAAAAACCTTTCCCCATACTTGATTTTCTTGTTTATTTTGCTGTTTTAACACTTGTTACAAAACCCCCATTTGATATTTGACACTTTCGTGTCACCCCCTTTAATTTACTATGTTTTTTATCGCAAATGTATTTAGCTACGACTAATTCGAATGAAATTCTAATTGGCTATTAATTCTCAAAATCGTTCCCTTGGGACACGACCCCAACCCTCGGTTGGGTTACTATATTATCGACGATCGTAGACACTCATACCGTAGGTCAGTGTCGTTGGTCACGATAGGCATCAAAATGGCGCCATTGCCGGGGAGTGGTGTTATTTGAGAATATTTAGTTCACTAGGAATTTTCGTCTTATTAATCGTAGATTATTAACTTTACTCTCAGTTTTTTTTTTCTTTGAGTTTTTTAGTGTATATAATCCCAAGGATCATTGGCAAGAATCTCTGTTTTTTCTGTAGTTTTAGCTTTACTAATCTTAGTTGTAGTTTTTCTTTGCTTGTTTGAACATCACAGCAGGGAACAAATGATGGACGACCATTATGGATACCACACGAATCATCCCCTGTTGAAACTACTGGCCCCCAGGGACAACCTCTTAACATTTAAACAGGTAGGGGATGAAACAATTCAGGACATGTGGCTGAAGTTTCAAGCAGTGCTGCAACCATGCCCATCTCACGAGATGACAGATAAGGCACTTCTGGAGTGCTTCTATAGGGGTCTTGGACTCGAGAATAGAAGCATGGCCGATCAGATTTTTGAGAGGGCATGCTATACCAGCACTATGAAGTTGTCGAAAAACTCCTCGATGGCATGGTAGCAACCATCAAAAAAGCCAAAAAGAAGCAGGAGCGGGAGGCACTCATTACGCAGTTGGATGATATGTCCAACCGAGTCACAGAATTGGAAGTACAAACCATGGGTCAAGAAAAGTACCACTTCCTCCGTGAGTGTAGTCGTGGGAAGAAGTAGGGAGGTGTGCAAGGAGATGAAGCTTTTTCACTCATTCAAAAGAAAATGAAGGCACAAGAGGAGATGTTGAATGAGATGAAGGAAAATTTCACAATGCTAAATGAAGCATCAGCCTCTCACTCCATGAGCATCCAGCTGCAGGATGCTCAAATCGGCCATTTGATATCAGGCCACTACCCACCATTCGCCAAGGATTCGCCTAATTACAACATGACAGAATTCGAAGACGAAGAATAACTACTGACTTGCATCATGCCACGACATTAACTAAGGCGTTGTTTGGGAGGCAACCCAAAACCCTTTCTTGCTTTATTTTACCTTAAGAAAATAATGGTGTGTTGTTTGTAATGGTTAAACGAGGGAGATGATTGAAAAAGGATATGGAGGCAAACAACAAGTCCAGTTGGCAGAGGACTGAAAAGATTTGCGAACACAAAGCATTGTCAGCCAAAATGTTATGCACTTCGGCAGTCTCGAAAAGAGTTGTAGCGCATCGCTGACCATGTCAGCGATCGCGTCGAAGACCGCCGTTGGAATCTTCACAGGAGATGACAATCTTGTGACATTTGGCGAACTAATTAAACATTTGACGTGTCGCTGAATAACTAGGCGAACTCAATTTACATCGCCGAGCAGGCAAGAACTGGACGGTTTTTGCAAGCCACAGGTTTAAAAGTCCCATGTCACTCATTTTCTCTCATTTCTTCGACCTACCAAATTCACACTTGCTCTCTATTTTTATATTTATTGCACTTTTGGAATATTGTGGTTTATTGATTTGTGTGCGGATTTGGATTGCATTGTTGTCTAGCACTTCATTAGCAACTATTCAACATCAAAGGTCAACAATCTGAACATCGCATGTTAAAAATATTATACTTGTACTCATTTGCATAATGATAAAAGTGTTAAACCTCTGTTGAGTCTCTAAGTCACTGAGGTTACAGATATTTTCGATTGTGAAGTGGTATTTGTTGTATGATTCGAGGAATTTCCACTTAGCTACACATTGAGTTAAATTATTGCATGGAAGGAATAGGAGTTTCTATGTGTTTTCGCTGAAATTGAGTTATATATGCGTGGTTACATTAACTGGGGGTCGCTGGGTGAAAATTGAAAGGCGGGGTTGATAATGGACAAAAAGAGCTGATCGGCGAAATGAGCAAACGTCACCGAATTGTTCGGCAGTTCGCCTAACAATTTTCTTCTATTTTTATGTACTGATTGAACTGTAACTCTCAGCGGTCAATTGGGTTCGCATAACACACCCGGCGGATCGCCGAAAGAGCCCCTGAGCGCCTTTCACCCACCCCTTGTGTATCATGGGTTCATCAATTTACACACATAGAAACACCAGTTTTGCTCTTATTTGAATTACTATTTAACTTATCCTCGAAGTGGTTGCATAAATGGCCAGACCAAAAGTTGCAGGGAGGAATGACCCACCCAGGCACGTGAGAGCTCGAGAATTTAGAAAAGAGGAAAAGAGAGCCGAGATGGCTAGAAAAAGAAAGTACACCAAGGAAGCTAGGAAAAAGAGACAAATTCCTTTCGATCTTAATATCCGCCCATGTGATCGGAGCTTAGTTAATGCAATGCATGCCTTCAAAGCAGCTCAGGAGATAGATCAAATGATTGCAGCAAATCTTGATGCAGAGACTAAGGCAAAGGCATACAGTGGAGACCAAAATGACAATGCTCCAGGGACCATTGTTTTACTTTAGAAAGATGCACTAGGCACTGATGCCCATACAGATGGAGCGACTGTTTTTCTTCATCTGCCCTTTTGGATACTTATTTCTTGCATTTGAGGACAAACAAATTTTATTTGTGGTGGGGTGAGGCCCACACCTTTTGTGTTGACAGTCATGTTTTGTTCTGTATATATTTGGGTTGTCTGTTTTTAATTATTATTTTAAATTACTCTTTTTATGTGGATGTTTGAGCTCATGGCTCTTGTTGTTTCACTTGCAAAATAATTTTGATCCCTTTCAAAACAAAATCGCCACCTCTGGTGTTGAAAGTGGTTGTTCTTTTGCAAAAACAATTTGAGTCTCGGTTTTGATCAATACTGATGACTTGAATAGTGCTCCCAATTGAATAAACATGAATGTACGGCTACGATGAGGCCAAATGAAGTTGCATAGATAATATGTGAACTCTTTGCATCTCGTTGTGATTAGCCATTTATCAAATTGATTCTCTTGTGATGACCGTTGCACACTAGCTAGAGTGTCCAGTCTTGTGTGATTGAAGTATCGATGCCTTGTGTGATTATCTTACTTTGAACCATGCATGAATAAACCTAATATTTGCCCCGTTAGTCTGATTGATTTAGAAAGGTGTACTCTTGAGATGATCTTAGTCAATTTTAAAGAGTGTGAGCCAATTTGACATATACTTATTTTTGTGACCTACTTGTGAGCGTGTGAAACTCTTTTGAACACCTTTGAGCCTTACCTTTCTTTGGAAGAACCTTGATAAACCCTAGATTTTTTTCATCCACTACCTATAATCCTCTTGAGATGTGTTTAGTGAATATCCAACTTAGGCCAAAAGTTTAAGTTGGGGGTGTGGTGAAAAGGAAAAGGAAAAGTCAAGAAGTGCAAGAAAGCCTCCTGAACCTATTGTATTGCAAAACAAAATCGAAACCCTTCATATAAAAAAAAAGTTGTAGAATAAAAGTGCAAAAGAAACTGGGTTTCCAAGCAATACATGGAGAACGAATAATAGGATGACTTATGAGCACTAGAAGAAGAATTGAGGAAAGAAGGGAAGAGGATGTCTTGAGAACATCACATCTCATGAGGAAAAAGTCACTAAGCCTAAATGATCATACCTTTGCACTCAGCTCCATTACAAGTCTTAGAAATACCTTTTTGATCTTGAGTAAGCTGGATTGAAAGTCAATTGGAAAATAAGGGCAAACCTATGGGTGAAAACATGCATTGTTTTCCTCTTTTTGAGTGTGAACGTTGTATCTGATTCCTGATTTTAAATTGACTCATGTATGTGTGTGAATATGGAATCATTCTTTGTGCGAGGGCATTTAGATACTTTTGTTGAGCTTGAACTTGCACAAGTAGCAAGTATTGCGAGCATGAGAATCTTTGGTGATTGTGTGTCACAATTTGAATCTTTGAGTACACAATTGATCCTTGCATAAGTAAATTGAGTCTTGTTGTGTGCATTCATGATTTAGTCTTGTGCAACACTGTTTGAGGCAACCTTTTTGAACGATTGAACTTTAGTTTGCTTGAGGACAAGCAAAAGCTTAAGTTGGGGGTGTTGATGAGTCCACAAATTGGACTCATTTAGGGCTTTGTTTTAATGGAAATAGTGTCCTTGAATGCTTGTTTTACCTCAATACCTGATTGAAATGCTGAAGTTTCAAGTATTTGAAGTTTTAGTGGAAGCATGGACACTTAGGCGCAAACGGAGCAAATAGGGTTGAAAAGAACAAGAAATGGAATCCTACGGATTGCCAAGTTTAACTTGGTGAGTTGTCGAAACGACATAAGCCGCCCTTTATTCCAGTACGCAAAGCCTTGAAGGAAGAGTATCAAAAGGTAAGGAAAGGAGCAGTCGCCGATCAGTTTCGCGAAGCAGTACTGTACCGCCCAATGATCCAGAATGCAAGGATGCTAAAGGCAAGACACTGAAATCGATGAGCTGACCAAAGGGCGGATCGCCGAGTTCATCGGCGATCTCGACTAATGTCGCTGAACAATCCTCCGCAGCACAATCTGTGAAAACTATAAACACTATTTAGAGTTGTAGTCTTAGGAGAGTTTGGAGTGTGGAACAATTATTATTATTATTTTCACTTTAGAACATACTTTAGCTAATATTGAGAGTTTTGTGGAGACTTGAAGAAATGAGTTCTTCTTCCCCAAGTTGGAAGTGGGTCTTCTCTGTTCACTTCCCTTTGCTTAATTCAAGTTTAATTTCTTATACCCAGTTGATTTTTTTATCATGTTAGGTATAATTTCTTATTGCTTGATGTGTGGCTAAAAACCCCATTCTTGGGGTGTGATTTAGCAAATATGGGTTGATATTCTTGTTGGGTCTTGCTTGCTGATAGGTTAGATGTATGTTAATGGTGACTTCACCTAGTGGTTGTGGTTTAATATAAAGGGTTTGTAGTTGCAAATACAAAGCCACCCATGTGTTTTCGCCTTGCCCGAGAGGGAGGTCGCGAAACCAAAACCACTAGACTGATGGCCTAAGGAGTGCGTCAACATGAGGTTCAGCCCGAGAGGGTGAGCCCTAGTCCCATATCGTAACACTCAGTTCGAGAGAGTGAGTGGGGTAAGGCGTAGGCTGGTCTTCATGCGGCAAATGGGTGTCCGAGAGGAACGCATTTGAAACCAGGTAAGTTGCCCGAGAGGGAACTTATTTCCATTTAAAGTTTAGCCTAGTCACTATTATCTTGCAAATTTCCTATTGAAAGCATGTACCCAGCGATTTATCTCAACTTGTATTGTGGTCACATCCCAAGAACCTTTCCCAATACTTGATTTTCTTGTTTATTTTGCCATTTTAGCACTTGTTACAAAACCCCCATTTGATATTTGACACTTTCGTGTCACCCCTTTAATTTATTATGTATTTTATCGCAAATGTATTTAGCTACGACTAATTCGAATGAAATACTAATTGGCTATTAATTCTCAAAACCGCTCCCTTGGGACACGACCCCAACCCTCGGCTGGGTTACTATATTATCGACGATCGTAGACATTCATACCGTAGGTCAGTGTTGTTGGTCACGATAAGCATCAGTGTCCAAAGAGGGTATTCGAGTGAATCCATCCAAGATTGAGGAAGTTAAAGGTTTGACAAGGCCTACCTCAGTTCTTGAGATTCGGAATTTTATGGGATTAGTAGGTTATTATAGGTGGTTTGTTCATACTTCTTCAATATTGTATCCCCTTTGACTAGATTGACTTGATAGAGTATGAGCTTCCAGTGGTCTGATAAATTTAAGGAGAGATTTTAAAAGGTCATGACCTTGTTAACATTGGCTTTTGTTTTGACTCTACCCGAGAAGGGTGTGGACTTTGTTGTGTATTATGATACTTCTTGAGTCGGGTTAGGTGGTGCTCTGATGTAGAAGGAGAAGCTCCTAGCCTATGCTTCCAAGCAGTTGAAGACCCTTGAGAGAACTACCCTACTCATGATTTGGAGTTGGCAGGCCTAGTCTTTGTGCTTAAGTTATGGTGACATTATTTATATGGGGTACATTGTGAGGTCTTCACTGATCATCGGAGTCTTCATTACATTTTCAGTCAGTGGGATCTGAACTTGAGGTAGTGTAGATGGTTTGAGTTAGTAAAGGACTATGATATCACCATCTTGTATCATTCAGGGAAGGCCAATGGTGGCCAACACTTTGAGTAGGAAGACTTATAGTATGGAAAACTTTTCCACTATTAGTGTTGAGGAGACACCATTGGCTAGAGATGTTCAGAGGTTAGCTAATAGTCTCGTCTGGTTGCAGATTTTTTAAGAGAGTGGTGACTTGATTGCTTTTATAGAGGCCCAGTATTCCTTAGTTGAGTAGATCTGTGAGGGTTAGTTTGATAATGAGAAGTCGTGTCTCCTTCAAGACAAGGTGTTGAGAGGGGAAGCCAAAAAGGTTGTCCATGATTTTGATGGTGTCTTGAGGATCAGAGGCAATACTTTTGTTCCCGAGGTAGTCAAGTTGGTTAGATTGATCCTATAGAAGACCCATTGTTCTTGATATTTTATCCATTTGGGAGCAGCGAAGATGTATCATTATTTGAGTTAGCATTACTGGTAGTGTAGTACAAAGAGGGATATTTCAGACTTTGAGTCTAGGTGCTTTACTTGCCAACAGTTCAAGTGCGAGCACCAGCGTCCCGGTGGTGTATCTCAAAGGATGTTTATTCCTACTTGGAAGTGGGAGCTGATCACCATGGTTTGTAATGGGTTTGCCTACCGCCGTGGGTGGTTATGACTCTATTTGGATGGTCATCGACTTGTTGACCGAGTCCACCCATTAATTCCAGTTCGAGTGAAGTATACAACAGAGAAGTTAGCCCAGATTTATATCAGCTAGATAGTTCGACTTTATGGGGTGCCTATTTCTATTGTCTTTAACCGAAGAGTATTGTTCACTTCTCACTTTTGGAGGCTTTATAGCATGGTTTGGGTACTCAGTTAGAAGATATGCTCCGAGCATGCGTGAATGATTTTGGTACTCGATGGGATCAACACTTTCCCTTAGCAAAGGTTTCCTACAAGAAGATTTATCACTCTAGTTTTCAAATAACCCTATTTGAGGCATTGTATGGCAGATAGTGTAGATTTCTGATTGGTTGGTTTGAGTCGGTGGAGATGGGCTCTTCAGAAATTGACTTACTTAGAGATACTATGAAGCAAGTTCGTATGATTCAGGGTAGATTGTTGATATCCTAGAGTTGACAAAAGAGTTATGCCAACAGGAGAATTCGAGCCTTAGTATTTATGGAAGTTGGCCATGTTTGGCTTTGAGTGTCACCCATGAAGGGTGTGATGACGTTCGGGAAGAAGGGCAAGTTTAGCCCTCGATTCATTGGTCCGTTTTAGATTTGATCAGTGGGAGAATTGGCCTATAAATTGGGCTTTCCACCTAGCTTTCAGTTGTGCATCCTATGTTTCATGTCTCCATGCTTTGAAAGTACGTGTCGGATGATTCTCATGTGCTTTTTCTTGATTCGGTAGTGTTGGATCTAGACTTGTCATTTGAGGAGGAGCATATAGTCATTCTGGAAAGGCAGGTCTGAAAGCTTAGGACCAAGAATATTGCTTCAGTGAAGGTGCAGAGGAGGCACCATTCTGTTGGTAAGGCGACTTGGTAGACAGAGTCTAACATGTGTGCCAGATATCCTCATCTTTTTAGGCTTCTGGTACTTTCTTTTACTTTATGTTCGAGGACGAACATGGTTTTTAGTGGTGGATAAGGTAATGACCCAGTTGGTCATTTTAGGAAACTTTGTCAAATTACCATTTTACCCCTCTCAATACTAACTCCAAGTCATTTCTGATTGGATTTTGAAATTAATTTCAAGTATTGAGTAAAAAGTTGTGAATTATATAGTCTATAAAGTTTTGAAAGGATAAATTTGTTTAAAATGATTTTGGATGTCTTTTGGAGTTTCGACTCTCGAAATGGAATTCTTTCGATTCCATCGGTACTAGAATTTGGAAATTGGTCTAAGAGAGTTTTTGGTTTCATATTTAGAGTATTTTTGAGGATTTGAGATCCTAAGTTAAAAATTCTTAAAATTTTAGACTTTGGGTTGACTTTGGTAAATATTTGAATGCTCGGATCGAATTTCCGACAATGTCATTGGATTTGGGGGAGGATTTTAGGCCTAGAGAGGTCTTGGTCGAATTTTTAGAGGTCTTGAGCTTGATTTGGCTTTTTTAGGCATTATGACTGTTCATTGCGACTTTCACGAGTTTCAAATTTAGGTGTAATTTGTTCTAGATACATTGTATCCAAGTGGATTTGCATGTATATGAGATACATAACAAATCTCACTCGCCTCTCTTCCATCTCGCTCGCCATCCAGATACACGCCGATATAAATACATGTATTTAGTGTGATTAGGTTGTATCTGTGATACATACGAATCTCACTTGTCCCTCTCTTTTTTTTTGTGTATCTGCCTATCTTATAGCAAAAATACATGTGTCTAAGTTTTTCCTCAATATATAGTAGGAAACACATAACTAGTGGTAAAATACATATTATTTTGAAATTATAGGTAATAATAGTGTATATATATATATATATGGTAGTGAAGTACGTCTAATTATGTAATTTTTCCAAAAATATATATGATTTACGATGGCCCTCCAAATTTGTTTTAAAAAGCTCCTATTTTTTGGTTAAATATATATATGAGTACAACATATATAATTTAATTATACAATTTAAAATTTTGAGAATTTGGCACATAACAAGAGAATAATACTACTGGTACATATAGTAATTAGTTGATGAAATAAAAATTAAATATTTTTGAAAGAAAAACAAATAAAGAGCAGAAACTAAAAGGGGATATGGAAACAAAGGTCTTGGTCGCTTTTGCGATGGTCATCCCGCTTTCATGACCTTCACGTTAGCGAAAGCCGGCTCGTGAAAGCGAGGGGTCCACCTTTTTCGGGGTTCGCTTTTGCGAACCAGAGGTCACTTCTGCGACGTTCGCGAAAGCGATCTTGAGTTCATTTTTTGCAAGACGTGAGAGGGTTTTTGGTCTGAAATTTTGGGGTTATCCTCATTTTGAGCTTTGGAAAATTCTTGGAAGCAATTTTAAAGAGATTTTTCATGTTGAATAATTTGGGTAAGTCTTTGTGAACCCAAACCTTCAATTTCCTAGGATCATTTATGGATTTTGCATCAAATGTTGGAATTTTTTATTGGCAAATTGATAAGGTTCCCATGAACTTGAGCTTTTAAGAAAAAATGGTGATTATGAGTTTAATAGAACTCTGTTTTCGAAATGGATTTCAAAAGCTTTGGGTAACATATTTATGTAACAATTTTCAAATTCAAACCTTATTTTCAGAATCAAGTTTTTTTAGTCGATTTGACCGATTTATTCAAATTGCTTGATATAAGTGTTGTTAGTTCTGAAATCTCATTGTGAATACCTTTTTGACTAGATTGTGTTGATTTGAATATCGTTCAGAAGGAAAAGCTCAAGTCTTGAATTAATTTGTGATTGATTAAGGCAAGTGAACTTCTAAACCTTGTTAAAGCTTGTAAAATCTTGAACTCTCTTTTTTGTATGTGTTGGGGATTAATGTGAATGAGGTGATGGGTGAATTTCTTAAATTGATTAACCTTAATGATAAAAATGGGGTTAATGAAAATGAAACATGTTGATAATGGTGTATTGTGCATCGTGAACTGCCTTGAGAATTAATATTGAATTGGTGATTGATGTGATGCTTTGATAGTATTGTTGTGGATGTGATTTTCTTGTCATCTCTTCATTATTGTGTAAACTTGTCTATTTGCATCGATTCTAGAACACTATGAGGAGATGTATTGTGATTATACCAATACCATTGTCGGCAAATGTTATTGATGTCGAGGTCATTATCGAAGAGTGTTAGTGATGGCGAGGTTATTACCTGCGAGTGTTATTGATCTCGAGGTCATTGACGGCGAGTGTTTTTGGTGCCGAGATCATTGTCGACGAGTGTTATTGATGTCAAGGTCATTATCGGTGAGTGTTATTGATGCCAAGGTCATTGCTAGTAAGTGTTATTGATGCTAAAGTCATTGCCGGTGAGTGTTATTGATGTTCAGGTCATTGTTGGCGAGTTCACGGACTATGGGTGTTCCCCATAAGTCCTGATTGCTATTTGTGCATGATAATCTTGATACTTACGGTTGGTGAACATGATTGTTGTGCTTGATACTTGTGATTCATGACATTGATACTTCTGATAGATGAACTTGAATATTATGAGTGATGAATGTGACCTTGTGATTTGATGAAATGTAACTAAACCTTGTGAACCGCTTATTGTGAATTGTTAGGTTGGGTTGATTTCTATGTAGGCTATAGTTATGGCGGTTCGATCGGGATGAAAGGAGTTCTCGTTTTCTAGCTAACTTTTCCTTGTTTTAGTGGGTTGCTTGTTGAGTTCCATGTTGTTTAGTACTCACTCCTTACTTCTACACTTGTGTAGGTTCCGATCCCAGATCTGTGTGATTGTTCTTATTCTATTTACATCTGAATCTTTTTCTGTGGACACTTGAGAGGTAGTTTCTTGTCATCCTGTCCGGCCCTCTTGTTCCTTACTTATGTTTTGTTCTATTCGAGAGATAGAGACATTGAGACTTATATTTATCTTTCAAATTCTGTATTATTACACTAGTGGTTTGTACAAGTGACAACCAGGTCTTGGGGATATTTTAGAATGACTATGTTTTTCCGTGTTTATGTTATTATTAGTTTATTTTCACATTTCTTTTTTATTGTTGAGTTTTAGGCTGGCTTGTCTTGGTCGGATTATAGACGAATGTCATCATGTCCATTTTTGGTTCGTAGCACCCAACATACCCCCATCTCCACCAAATCTCATTGCTCCTGAAACATGAACACGCCGTATTCATTTTGAGACTCCAAAGATGATATTTTTCCCTTTAAATATTGAGATCATGGGTTGAGAAGAAGAATTGAAATTGTTGCTTTCCATGGACAACTCTCAATCTATCACCTAGTTAGTTAGATCTTACCTGCATTTAAGAGAGAAATGGTTGTTCTCTCTTGCTTGTTCTAATACCAAAATATTATTGGAAATTTGGAAAAGAACGTTATAATAGAGAGAGGTCTTCAACAGTCTTTTAATTGCAATAGAAAAGATACATGAGTGTCTGTTAAATAGGCTTACAACTAAATTTGTTTAGCTAAACATAAGCAACTCACAAAGAAGTGGATAAATATGATGCTCGCTAAACTCTACCCTATCAACTAAAAATAGAAAACAACTTCATTCTAATTAACTAAATAAACAACTATTTTTACTAGCTAAAACTAGGAACTAAGTTGACCAGTTTTGAAGCACTAATCAACAAAAAGTTTTTTTTATAAGCCCTTAACTCGAATAAAGAATAAATTTTTTTGGTAATTCAAGTAAAGAATATCAAACAACAAGTATGAGAAGAAAATACAAAGGGGCTATGAGAACAATAACAACACAAATAGTATGATACTGAAGCAACGAAACCAACAAGTAATACTAAAATTAAAGAATAAGATACTAGGAGAGTAATCCTAACAAAAATTAAAATGGATATAGACATGCTCGATTTTCTACTAACATTTTACCCTAGTCCTTAACCTTCATCTCTTCATATCTAAGGTAATTTTCCACGGTAAGTCATAGGTATGACATGTCCTACCTAATTACATCTTCCCAAGACTTTTGTGCTCTACATTTCCTTAATTATTTTAACTATACACAATCTCTCACATGTCCTCAATAGGACATCTGTGCATCTCCTCACATGCTCTAATCATCCTCGCCTCGCCTCCCTCATCTTGACACCAAAAAGATCACTACAAGTTTATATTTAAAAGTAAATTGAAATCACAGCCTATGATCTTCGGATTGGAGAATACAAAATTTGAAGTTGAAATTTTGTGTTGATTTCATAAACAAACATTGATTTGAAATCAATACTCAAAAACAACCTTTCAAACATATGAGAATGTAATAAAAAAAAGATGTTCAAATAGTTCACGTAAAAGAGTGTGAATATTGAAAAAGTCACGTCAAAATAAAAAGTATGATTTAGCCAGAGTGCGGGGTGGCGGGGAGCTTTCATGCTTCACAGTCCAAAACAGTTTCAAAAGTCTTTGAAGAAGAAAGAAAGTGACACTTATGATTATATATATGACCACCGACCCTGGACCATTTCTTATTTTCTATTCTATGGCCAGCCTACTTTTTTCCTAAATCCTTCTGCCTAATTAAATGCATGCCACGTGGCTAGTGCTTAAGTGTCATCCTTTCACTATCTAGTTTTACTTAAATGGGCTGATCATTGGCTTGATATTGAACTCCATTATCACCCTATTCATATGGAAATCAACTTCTCCACTCACAAATTTAAGAAAACACACACAATTACCATTACTAGCTAGCTTTTAATTGTATAACCATTTTATCTAAAAATTGATTGGTTAGGAAGTATTTCTTCTGTATCAATTTATGTGACACGCTTTTCTTTTTAATCGACCCTATAAAAAGAATGTCACCTTTCTATATTTAAAGGGAATTTAACTTTAAAAATTTTATTTTACTCGTAAGATGATTTATAGTCACACAATAAGGTTTGTCAAGACAACACATTTCAAAAGTCTTTAATTTCTTTTTTTTCTAAACTTTGTATCAAATCAAATGGTGTAACATAAATTAGGATGTTATTTGTTAAAGTAATCTAGAAAGCATTATCTTTTTATTTAATACTAAATTTCTAGATATTATCTCAAGTTATATTGTGAATTTCTTATTAATGTACTTTTTATTAATATGATTTCATTTGATTAAATTTTTAAATAAAATCAATTATGAACATATAATTGTGTATATCTTGTGTATGTCAATCTGTATTATCATGTCTATGTCAGGTGTATTATACGTACATTGACACAGCCAATTATACAACTGTACATGAACATAAGATAATTAGAAAATATTGATGAAAGCACTTTCAGCCGTTATTGCAACTAACGACGTGTAGTGATGACGACAATCAAATGACTTGTCATATTCAAAAGGATATATCTTTGAAATGGAAATGAACCAAATTAATTCTAGAATCCAGCCACGTGATAGCCGGCCACATGAAATCTCAATTACGTTTTACTCATTTTTTTTAACTATATATCACTGTCATATATATTAATTATATATTTACATTTTTAAATAATTATTTATATTATCATTAATTAAAAGCTTATAACATATATTGAGAAAGATATAATTAGATACACATATCCCTAAAAATAACATAAATAAAGTACTTGCACAATTAAATCATTCTCAATTCAGACTTTAATATCAATCAACTATCTCTCTCATCAATTTCACACCTCGCGTTCTTCGATACCATTTTCTCTCTTCCTTCCTTCTCTTTATCATGATTGCAATCATTAAAACCTTAAAATTGAATTTCGGAACAACAACACACCAATTTGAGGTTTGTATATATACTTAATCATTATTCAAAGTCATGTATCTTTGATAGATTTATATTTGTTTTGTCTTCTAATTTTCATAAGTGAAGGTGAACCTCATGATTAGGATTTTCTTAATTTACTTTCATGGCTAGTCATGTTTCTCAAGAATCATCAGCGCCGCTTCATTCTTCCCTCCGATTCTGACGATGTTGGCGGTAAGTCACAACCACGGAGCATTGTTGCTCGTAGTAACAAACCAAAAGGTGAAGCAAACACCATCGAGGTTAGATATCGGACCAATCAGGAACATAATCAAAAAAAATTGATAAGCAAAGATTTACGCATATATCTTATACATCATTAATGTATTTGACACATTACTTTGTTACAATTAAATGTATCTAGTTTTTATCAGTGTATCTGATTAAGTGTATATGTATCTGACAAAATATACACATGTATTGAAGATTTATGCGTGTATCTGACACATTTTTGTTGTATTTGACACATTATTAAGTTAAGACTATATGTGTCTAGCTTTTGTCCGTGTATCTTATTAATTGTGTGTGTGTGTGTGTATATATATATATATATATATATCCGATAAAATATACGCATATATCTAAATAAGAGTTCATGAATCTGAGTTAAGAAGTCTAAACTTTATTGAATCGCCAAAAAGGAGAAGGATTTTACGTTGTTACAAGTGTAATTTTCTCCTTAATTAATGGCTTTCAATTATATCTCTTAATTAGATACACCTATATTTGTATTTGTTGTATTGAGGAGAGCGAGACCAAGAGAGGCGAGCGAGATCGAGAGGTATAACGAATACAATTGAATACAAATTTAGTTCTTTGAATACAATCGACATAAAATACAAATCTGTCACCTATATTTGATTGAATACAATTGATAAATACTACATTTGACAGAGAGGATGAATGCATATCAATATTGTATTCGTATGATTACAAATACAGCTGCAACAAAAATACAAGTATAGAAGTTTTTTGAATACAATTGATATAATATACAAATTTCTCACATATATTTGATTGAATACAATTGATACATAATACATTTGAATGGGTTTCTTCTTATTGAGAGGGGAGAAGGGGGGGGGGGGGTGAGGATGATTGCTATAACAACATATAATGATTTTTTGTAAAAAAATTAATTAAACTATACCTATTTTTCATAAACATGTTGACATTTTTGTGATATTCCATAATTTTCCCATTTTTGACACTAGACAAAATAATAGTTTTTTAACCTTACATATAAATAAATAAAAATTTGAAAAAACTCATTAAAAAAAATTTATGGACAAAGTTAATTAGTGAAATAAATACTATAATATTATTATGTATTTAAATCTTATAATGTATCATGAAAGGCGTGTGAAAAAATAAGTACCGCATACATTTTAAAATTATTTGTTTGAGATCAATAAAATATATTGTAAATTAGATGAACAATTCATTAGTGTTATTTTACTAGAGTAACATATTCAAATTGATCAACATAAAGAAGGGCATTATATCATTGAAGAAATAATTCCTTCTTTGATTTGTAAGAGTCTGAGACAAGTGTCAAAAATACACATATAGTATTATTTTTTTTTAGTTTCATACATAAATTATTGAGAGTGAGTTTCATACCTAAACTATCACGTATTAGCTTGATATGTGTAACACACCTCGTTGATGTGTGTAACACTCTCTCTTTTATTTGCAAAAATCTTATCACATGACATTTCACATAAATAAAATATTCTATCATGACAAAAATTAAATAAACTATTAATAATAGTTAAAACTAAAGATTAAATTAAAGTATTACTAACCTAAAAAATAAAAAAAAATAAAAAAAATTTAAAATAAAATTTAAATATTTTTCTCATCCCACTCCATCATCTCCTCCCCCCCGACAATCGTCTCGTCCTTTATTTTAAAAAAAATTCAGAACTCATCCCCTACCTCACTCCTTCCTAAAAAAATTAATATTATTTTTTTTAAAATAAAACAAAATTCTACCATCTAACTCTCCTCTTCTAATTTATTTTATTTTTTTATGAAGTGTGATTTTTTTTAACCTTTTATAAAAAAAATCTTTTTAGAAAAAACTAAAAATTTGGGATGTGGGGAGTACAGTGAAAGGAAGGGGTGAAGTGGTGTAAGAAAAAAATTTACATTTTATTTTATAATTTTTTTTTGAGGGCGGGGGTGGAATAGTAATACTTTAATCTTTAACTTTAACTAATATTAATAGTTTATTTAATTTTTGTCAAGGTGAAATATTTTGTCCATGTGAAGTGTGATGTGATAAATAAAAATTAAAATAAAAGAGAGTGTATCACACACTATGACCAGAGTGTAATAAAAGAGAGGTGAGTTTATCAAATTAATATTCCCTCTGTCCCTAATTACTCGTCCACTTTTGAATTGACACATCTATTGAGAAAACAATGATTGACATAGTGAGCTTACCATTTTACCCCTATTAATTATGAAGTCGATGAATTAAAAAATTTAAGATTTTCAAGAAGTTTTACCTTTTTCAAAGTAATTAATTGAGGGTATGATAGGTAGAAAAAAAATTTCCTTGATTTGTCAAAATGGACAAGTAAAAAGAGACGAGTAAAGTTGAAATTGGACAAGTAATTAGGGAAGGGGGTAAGTGATAATTTAGGTATGAAACTCACACCCTCAATTATTTGGATTTAATAAAATATTATTTCTTTCTTACTTAATTGAGGGTATGATAGGTAGAAAAAAATTGTCCTTCATAAAATATCTTTCTTACTCACTACAAAATAAAATATTATAATTTGAATTTAAATTTTATGTACTTGCGGGGAAAATATTATTTCATATAATTTTGAATGAATTTATTTACAATTATTATATTTTAATGTAAAATAAATGGTTATAACTTATAAGTTACGAGCTACAAAATTATTTTACGTGATATAAGAAGTTGTCATTGCGTGTATATATATATATATATATATGACAAAATCATTCGAACTAGTAATTTCAGTCCATATTTTTTTTATAGCAGTAATTTGAAAACGTTACATAATGTAGCAAAATTATACAATTTTATAGAACATATATGATTATATATGTATCTGTGTATCTAAAACTAAATATTTTACTTGACTACTAAAAATAAATATTTTAATCAATTAATTTATTTCAAAGGTTAATGTCTCAAAATGTTACTCAATTTTGGGCATAAAAAATAATTGATTTTGTCATGTCAAATATTATTCAATGAGAAATTTAGTTGAATGATACTTTTAATACAAAAACTTTTTAAGTGATTCTTTTATATATATATATATATATATATAAAGAAAAACTTAATTGAGTGATTTGATTAATACAAATAAAATTTAATAATTTTATTAGATATATACTAAAATTAAGTTATGAGATATTAATTCTGAAAATAATTAGTCTAGAGTTTGTACATGAATATTTAATGTTTATCTCTAACTATCTTAGTAGAGGATTTACAGCTAAAAAGTGGAAACACGTGTGAATCATGGAACGTATCATTATCAATTGTCATTTAATCATTGATGTATAATTACTTAAAATTATGGTAAAAGAAAAGTCTCAAACTATTAGAATCAATAAGTATGAGCTGATATTTTTCTATAACATTATTTTAAAGCTTGAATTAAGTGTACTATTCATTTTGCTGCTCTCGAATATGACTTATATATGATTATTTACACTTTGGTTACTGAGCTTGGCATCACTTTGAAAGCTCAGCTGATCAAATGAAGGATAAATGATAAAGATGTGTTCTCTTTAATAACGTAAACTTTTAGATGATATAATTACACACTTAATAAATATAATATTAATTAGAATAAATGACATTTTGTTTAGTTCAAATTTCACTACCACATATTTAATTATTAGAAAAAAATATATGTATTAGAAATATAACAGTACACTTGAAGGCAGGGCCGGATCTAGTAAGGTCCAATGGATGTCACGTCACTGGACTACATTGGAAAAACTTGCTAATATATATATAGAGACTCTCTAAAACAATAGTATATAACAAAAAGTGACAATCCTTGATACTAAGGGGTCGTTTGGTAGGAAGTATTAAGAGAAATAATCCATGTATTATGTATGGTACTATTTAATACTATGTTTGGTAGGATTTTAGGTCTATGTATAACTAATCTATGGATTAGTTATACATCCTACATGATATTATAGGATGTATTACTAATACCTTCCATTTGGAGGTATTAGTAATATATTGGATATAATACCATGGAATAAGTCTATGTAAAGACAAAAATATCCCTCAAATCATTTTTATTATTTTCTTGATTTTTTTTTATTTGTACTAGTAAATTTATTTAAATAAACTAGCTTATAAATTATTTAGAGAAAGTTGTTTGTTACTAAATAAATCCAATACAAATCAATACAATATTTTGAAATGTGATTTGTTTGACATTTACTACTTAAAAAGATAAATATAAGACCACGTGACGTTCATGATCTTAATTGAATGTATTATTAAGTCTATGTAAAACTAAAAATATCTCTCAAATTATTTTGTTTATTATATATATATATATATATATTTCAAAAAGTTGAGGTATTTGATCAAAAATTTATGAAGAAAATGAAATTAATCATTGAAGAGTAATATGCCACTCTTGAGTCTGTATCATCCAACAGCTCTCTGCAAAATAACCATATGTGTAGAATTGATTATGAACTTCTAAATTAACTAAAATATATTTTATTGGAGAGAGAACATATCTAATAATCATCTAAAGAATTGCTCCCCCACTAACATCTTTAAAAGCCGCAGGATCTGATATATATACTAGATATAGGACCCCGTGCTAGCACGGGGCCCAGTATATGTTACTGTTTCTGTTTCAATTTATGTGGTACATATGAAATTTGAAGTTAATCAATTTTTTAGTATGTTTTTATATATTTTAAGTTGCTAATTATTTTTATTTAGAGTATGCTTTACGTAAATATATTATAAATCACAATAATTAACAAGTTAATATAAAAAGAAACTTATAAAAAATTCATTGACTTTTGAAATTTCATTTGTATCACA
>JAJOOR010014855.1:0-22731 GCA_036250505.1 Solanum acaule
ATCACTAGGGCTCATAGTGGTGGTTGTCGGTTAAAGAACCTCCCACAAAACTTATATTACTTTTATATAAGTAAAGTTGAGTTTGTTATTGTTTTATCATTAATGAGCTAAGTTGTTTACATTGTTTTACAAGCTATTTATATATTGCATGTGTCTTATTGCTTTATATTGAGTTCGGTTATTCATGAGTCGAACAGAGCCAAGGTAAGTGTTCTCATGTACTCCTTTCAAGCTTGAGTTGTGGTTTGGCTTTCCAGCTCGCATACTCGTACATTCCATGTACTGATGCCAGTTGGCCTGCATCTTATTATGATGCAGACGCAGGTACCCAGGATCAGCATCCAGAATGTCGTTGATCCAGTTGAGCACTTAAGAGTCAGTGGTGAGCCTCCTTGCTTTCCGGAGGACTTGGTTATTTTGTTCTCTTAGTTTTGTTTTATTAGGATGTTGCGGGGTCTGTCCCAACATCCATCTTAGTATTATAGAGGCTTCATAAACAGTCAGTCAGTTAGTATTGAGTCTCTCATCTATGTATATATATATATATTCTATTTTGAGACTCGATTTACCTTTTTGGCCAAGATCTTATCAGTTGGGTTGTTTTATGACCTTTCATTGCATTGAGTTATTCTGTCGAGTTAGGTTTCCGCTGAGTTAAGAAAGCCAGGCCAAAGGTTCGCTTGGGGGCCAGCAATGGTCTTCGAGTGCCGGCCACGTCCAGGGTGTAGGCTCGGGGCGTGACATCCGCGACTTCTTCGCGATGCGGAAAAAATAATTGTGAAATGGTGGGGCAAGTCCGCGACGCGGATTGGGATGCCAGATTCGCCCGATTTTTTCCTTCTTCGTTTTCTAACCCCAATTCACCTAAATTTGATTTTTTTCTCAATTTCCCTTTTTGATTCAGATACCAGTACATTCACACAAAAATCTAATCAAATACATCCCTAAAATCAACACGATTTCCTCAAGAACTCATCAATCTCATCTAAACTCAAGAACGAAAGCCAATTTCATGAACACAATTCAAGAACATCATACTTTCAACCTTCTAGAACGAATTTTGTAAAAATAAACATGATTGGTGCATGGGTGAATGAACCAAATGCTATGAAAGTCTGACATACCTCTTTAGGGATCAACCCTTGGCGAAACGACTTCGATTCCGCAAGAAATCTCCAAGAACGCATCGACTTTTCTCCTCTTTTCTCTTCTCTCAAAGCCCTAGCGTAATTCTTAATTGCGTAAACTAAACTAACTCAGTTTAGACCCCAAATAAATTCCTAAAAACGAAATAAATTAATTGGGTAATGAAAAGACCAAAATACCCCTCTAAATTCGGTTGACTTTCCTTATCTAGACAGCCTGACTTCAAACGGGCATATCTCTCTCATACGAGCTCGAAAATTTGCAAACTTGGTGGCGTTGGAAAGATAATTCCAATACCTTTCATTTGACATCTTATCTACCACCTAACTCATCCTGTACTGAAAATTATGGTCGTTTGAAGTTGACCCAAAACTCATACTTAACATACTTGCCGAATTTCAGATTTTTATTCTTTCCAAAAATGGTTCTTTCTAATTCTAGCTCTTTCAAATAGTGGGGTGTTACAGGATCTTGGAGACTAGACATCACCTTGATCTATTACAGACTCTTTATGTTCCTTCAGTTTCTAGGAATTTGATTTCTCTTTCAGGACTTGATGTTTCTAGATTTGATTTTAAGTTTGGACATGGATGTTTCAATCTATGTAAGAATACTTTTTTGTTATGGTTCTGGTGTTCTTATTGATGGTTTATATAGATTAAAATTCGATAATAATTTTTCTGAATCCCTTCTTACTATTCATCAAAATGTAGGAATTAAACGTAGTTCACTAAATGAAAATTCTGTTTATTTGTGGCATAGACATTTGGATCATGTATCCAAAGAAAGATAGAAAAAGATTAGTAAAGAATGAGATTCTTCCGAATCTGAATTTTGCTGATCTTGATATATGATTGGATTGCATTAAAGGAAAGCAAACCAAACATACCAAGAAAGGCGTCACAAGGAGCACTTAACTTCTTGAAATTATTCACACTGACATTTGCGGACCCTTTGATGTTCCATCTTTTGGTGGAGATTTTTTTTTATCACCTTTATTGATGATTTTTCACGTTATGAATTTATCTATTTGTTAAAAGAAAAATCTAAAGTAGAAGACACTCTCAAAGTGTACGTTAGTGAGGTTGAAAGACAATTTGATAGATCTCATGGCCCAAGTTTACTTGTGACCTAAGTAATACCATAAATAATATTTAATGAAGAATAGATCTCATCCGTACATCGGTTACTTGATGGGCGTACCAGATTAAGTCATAACCTCTATATATTGGTCCTCCCTCCACCATTAGGGTTACCACATATTCTCGACATTTATTCCATTGCTGACAGCTGTGGTAACATAAGGCTAGGGCAAGGAGGTAGAACCAATTTACGACTAACGCTTCCGCTTTTCTCTGTGATGATGTCTTCCACATCAGGTATGTGCCCCTATCGATTTCTATGTAAGATTATCGTGTTCAAGATCTTGATGTGTATTAAAATATTTAAAATTATTTACATATGAAATAAAAACTTGAATTTCTTGAATAAAGATCACTGAATTCGAGAAGGACTACCTACGTATTTTACTGAAGTGAGAATTAGATTTGCGTAGTTCGTCCAGTTTGGACAGTTAAAGAAAGTTTTGAAAGATTGGAATCTTGTCGAAAAATGCAACTATATTATACTCGATCACATGTCTTATAAATTTTCAACATTATTACAAACTGCAATATATCTTTTATTTTTTTCAATTGATAGCATCCTCTATCAACAAAAGTAGCAATAGCAAGCGGGGCCAGTCCAATACCAATGACAAGCTCCATGAATAGCATGTTCCCAATTGATGCATTGATTGTTACATCCTACAGTATCAAAGCAAGCCCCAGTCCATGCCGCACTCATCTTTTCACAACGAATTGATTCCCCTACTTGCATTTCTGCAACCAAATAAATTAACAACTCAAAAGTTTAAGAATTTCTCCAGTTTTTCGGGGTCTCATAGGGGTGTGGAAACGCACCGCAATAGCCAATATGAATTGAAATAGACAAACTATTAAATATTTCTTTTTATAGTTTGTGGGTTATACTCACCATTTGATGCAATGAGGAAGAAAAGTAAGAGAGCAAGAAAGGCAGAATACTGAAATTGAGACTTAGCCTTATATATCTTTGAACAATTATATGTTTAAGTGAGTATTCAAATTTAACAATTTATAGAGAAATAAATACTCCCTCTGTCCCTAATTACTTGTCCACTTTTTCTTTTTTAATTGTCCCTAATTACTTGTCCATTTTGACAAATCAAGAAAGGACAAAAAAAAATTCTCTATTATATCCTCAATTTATTACTTTGAAAAATGTAGAATTTCTTGAAAATCTTAAGTTTTTAATTCATCTACTTCGTAATTAATATGGATAAAATGGTAAACTCACTATATCAATTATTGTTTTTTTAATAGGTGTGTCAATTGAAAAGTGGACATGTAATTAGGGATAGAGGGAGTAAAATTTCATCGCGGACATAAGTAATTTCCAGGTAATAATGGTGGAAACATACAAGGAAATACATTGGAACAAGAGGAAGGTATTAAAAAGTAGTAGGTTTTTTTACCTTAAAGACAGTATAATATACTTCCCTTTTGGATTTTGTTGTTGTCTTCTTGGACAATGATCATGTCTTAATTAGCTTTTGTGATGCAATCGTGCTTGCATCAATAACATGTAATATTGCAACTAGTTTTTGTTAATATAAATCCTTAACTCATGTGTTTGGCAATGTTGATAGTTCTTGATTTTTTCTATGATGTACACAGAAGTGACAAAATAACCTAGTTGTAGTTGTTTTACATATAATTGTTGGGATTTAAAAATTGAAAGATAATAGTAAAATAAGTTGCAATGTGAATTATATTGATACTAGATTGGTCATGGCCCGTGCTGAGCACGGTCCAACATACTTGATTTTATAATACAACTTATACAATATTTGTGTTATCATGGACATGAAATTTTTATATTTATACAAGTGTGCAGAGACGACCTTTCACCTTAGTCTTTGAATAATATTGATTGAGTTGTTTTGAGTCTTTCGTAGATCAAGATACTAGATAAACATAGATGAAACTAAAATATTGGTTTGTACTGAAGTCTAAATAGATAATGACAACGAAGATCAAGTAATAGTCTATGCATAATATGTGAATAATTGTTTTTTTTAATCACAGTAAGTGCACAAGACCACCAATAAATCAAACCTTAAAGATATTATATTTTCTATCCACTCTGACTTAGATGAATAGGAGTCAACAGTATTCTTCAATCAAAATATTCATCACGGGTCTAACCTAAATATCTTTAAGGTGATAACTTTTTATCTTGTCCACATTCTTGAGTCCTTTAAGATCAACAAATTCAATGCATAAATAATCAATATTTGTGAATTAGAAAATAGAACCGATCTATTGCTTAGCAAGAGAGGATAACATGCAAATCGCTAGAGTGATCGTAAATGGACTTATTTAACATTAAGAAGCGAAAACTACTAATTAGATACTAATTCTTATAGCACCTTTATCACCAACATCTCAAACATAAACAATCCTTGAGGGATGAAATTCAGATGTAATACTTGAGTGTGAGCCAACATACAGTATGACACAAGCATATTCCTTTGTTTTTTCTTGGACTTGATGCTACTTGTAAAACCTCTTCAATCGATCCCTAACAATGTTGAGACAATGCAAACCACAAAGTGTCTTGACATATTCGACAACAACAACTACCACCATTATGGGTGTTTCAATTATAGTGACCGCTTAACATGTCTCTTTCTGGTGGAGTTCTACACTTCAATAGGCAAGGAAGATCATATTTAATATCGAGAAGGAATGAAATTATACCATTTTCCCTTCTACCAAACTAAAGTCATCCGAGAGTATCCAATTTACAACCATATTCTTAAATATGATTCTCCAATCAGTAAACTCGTATATAGGAAAAATAATTACCAAGAAAAAAAAAAAAGAACTCTATGTACATTGTATTTTTGTTTTCTCTCTCATAGGTACAACTTTCACCAATCAAATATGTCATACCAGATGTAGACTTTTTCTAAAAATAAGAAAGAGACAGGCTACCTCCAAATGTTGTCGCACATCATTTGTTTCACATGCAACATTTTAGGTATAACTTTCACCAATCAAATATGTCATACTGATCAGACGTTCTAAAATAAGAAAGGGAGAGGCTACCTCAAAATGTTGTCGCACATCGTTTGTTCCACGGGTGGCATACTGGTATAAACCAAGTGCTTAGAAAATTCATGCATTACAAGTATATAGTAAGATAATTCTGTCAATATATTGCCTTAGGTTAATTGTTTAAGATAGTTAAATGTAACTTGCAACTCAAAGAAAGATGAGAAAAAACAAAGATATTTGCCATCAATTAGTTATAACTTTTTGTCTTGAAAGCCATTCGGTGGACTATTTTGCTCAAGAGTTGAAACAAAATATCATATATTGAAAATTGTCAAGCTTTTTGCATCAATATGAACCACTCACTCTCCATTTATAACCCAAGACTTCTTCCTTGGCAGAAGAAAGAGAGTTGGTAATTCCTAGCTTAGGTAATTCACTATTATGATAAAAGTTAGCAAGATAAATCGAAAGCATTTTCCTGCAGTCATAGAAACTTTAGAGGAGTGAATATGTGAAGAGAGTTATAATCACAAAGAAATCCAAACCTAACTTTCGTTATTTACATGAACTCCATAGTCTGTGTAATATTATTTTATTGCTAAAGATATTGAATCAAATTTTAAAGAAGTGCTTTCCAATCACCTAGAGGAATCAGACAAGTCATTAAGAAAATGCAAGCAACAAGGAAAATATTAGTAAAGCTATTAGTATTAAATAGGAAAGACCATGTGTTGTGTTTGTCAAAGAAGAGTAAAGTGAATAAAACTCGCCTGGAAGGAAATAAAAGAGCTGAGGCAAAAAGCAAGAAAGATGTTACGTCATCGAAGACGAAGTTTTGTTGACAACAAAAACATTTTTGAAGCCATAAGGCCTAGTCCTTTAAAAATAACACGCTATAACTTATTAAATTTTAGTATAGAGCTTAAATGCACGATAAGAACTTTTTAATAAACTATGGAGGATCCAAAGTAACAGAAATTGCTCACGACTTTTCCTTGCTGATCTAGTGCCAACATATATGTTCTCTACCAAATGACAAACTTGTTATTCTTTACATAAATTTGTATTTTGTCAATTATCAAATCAATTTCCTTTATTTATACATTAACTACCTCTGATTCTTTTAAATAAATTAGTTTCTAACGTGACTTTGTAGAAGAAGAAAGATAATTACTATCACAAGAAATATGAAAAGTTATCACTGCAAAACTTGTCAAAATGTGGATTGATTTATCACTCGGAACAGTCCTATATATACCATCATAAATGGAAGCTCTAAAAATGTTTTACCCTTGACCCTTCCCCTGCAACTTTTGTTCTTTAACAGAGCACTATAAAATTGTACCAAAAGCAATATAAGATGTACAAAAACAACTGCTCATGTACCGATACATACATGTGTCATTACATATAAATCCAGATGTCCACATGTAAGCCAAACTTATTAGTTATGCCACTTTGTATTTGCTTCTTTCTTCACTCCTCTCTTTTCCTCTTCTGATTGTATTCTTCTTCCTATGGCTATTTCTTATCACCCTCCTCTTCTCTATTTTCTTGCTTGGTTTGTCCATGAATTGTTGCATGTAGGTAACTTCTTTTACTTTATTATTTGATAAAAAATTGAGATTTTAACTAAACAATAAATCCTACTAAATATGTAGAGATACCTACTACATATGGCCAATAAGGCCTTAGACTATCTCACAGGTAGTAGTCCAGTTAACATTTACTTCATAAACAACCCAATTAGCAAATTACCAAGTCCCATTTTGAACTATCGATTCACTTACGATGCAAAATAATTATAATATTCATATCAGTTTACATGCACGTTAACTAATTTTATGGAATACCTGTCGATCATCCTCCACCTGTAGATATTGAGAAGCAATTTTAACTACTACTTGATAACTTCCCACATCATATTTTGGACAAAATGATCAAGAAAGTATCATGCTTATGAATTAAGATTAATAATGTTAATCATTATAGATAGTAAAAAGGATCCAAGATTGTAAAAACTTCTAAAAGATGGATGAATCTTTTCTCCAGTAACCTATAAAGCCCTAATCTTTAGAGTTGCCCCGATTTAAACATTAAGACTTTGAATAATTTACCAAGACTAAATCCCTAGTTTAATTGAAGCGTAAATCATTTAATTTGTTTCGTCAATTTCTTTTCCATTCATTTTACAGGCAATTTCAAGAGAAAACAGAAAACGTTATGTCTCAGGCATATCATCAAATATCTGAAAAGAATCAGTGTGCATAATATTTTGTGATCAATCAAAATGTGCATATCTCATAAGACAAACATTTTATAGAAAAAAAAAAAACAAACTTACTGATGAATAAGTGAAATTAAAGATATATAGCTTAAGAGGAAATGACAAAGGGTTGCGGACCATCTCAACTTCAAGGCTTCAAAACTTATCATTTGAAAGTGTCACGTGCCGACATCTTCAAGCACACAAGAAGAGAGATGATACATGCAAAGAGTGAAGAAGAGAGAGAAGCATGAGAAAAATTTGAGAAAACAAAAATGGAGGTGGAGCTACCCAAAAGAAGATGAATGAAGAGAAATAAGGATAGACATGGTTGCTTAAGGACTAAAGAGCAAACACATGTTAAATAGTCACAGATGGGTCCAAGTATAAACTATAAAGTACACATTTCTTAGCTTGTTGTACAATTTGTAGTGATGTGTTAGTCCCCTTAACTCCCACTTCTATATAGGAGTAATAAATGGTGAGAAATAATATTGTTTCATTCGTTACGGGTAAGTCAATGGTGAAACAATTTGGATAAGAAACTTTTGAGCAGTGACTTGAAAATTTTAGGCTAGGCCAGTCTCAGAAAAAATCTAAGTGAGGTGAAGTCTAGGGCAATCCAAGAAAGGATTGAATTAAATGTCCAAGTTTAGGTTGGTTTTTCTATTAGCTAAGACAATAAAGAATCCGTAAAGCTTTTTAGAGAAAATACGGGTAAGTAGAACTTCCAATATCGAACTTGGTGTGAAAGGATTAGTTTAGAACGTGAAGGTTCGAAATTCTGTTATGAGATGAGGACTTTTGGAGAGGATTCTGAGTTTCTGTCATGTGCGAGTTGTTTAAGCGGGTGACACACCTCTATTGCGAGGTAATTATTGTGATTTATAGTATATTTTACGTAATTTTTGAATAATATATGTTACTTTCTGTCCCAATTTATGTGGTACTGATAGAATTTCTAAAATCAATAAAAAAAATTATAAGTCTTCTTAAATATTTTAAGTTGTCAATTATTATAACGTAATTTTCAAGTATATAACAAATTAAAAGGAAAAAATAAGACAAGTAAGTAAAACAAATAAATTATATATTTTATCTAAAAATGACTAAAATAGCCCTTGGGCAGCAAGTTGGTAGGACAACTGTGAGCTGCTTTAGGGATTGTAACACAATATTTAAGTATATAAAAATTAAATTTCTCTCAAGACAAATAAATTAAAAAAATATCTATTTTATCTTAAATGACTGAAATTGCCCTTAAGCTTTTCTTTTGATTAATCTTTTTTATATGGACATTTTGAATAAGGAATTAAAACTTGAATTTCGTGAATAAAGGTCACTGAATTTGAGAAGGACCGCTATGGGTAGTATGTCCTGATTGGACAATTAAATTTTTTTGAAAGATTGAAACCTTGTTGAAAAATGCAACTATATTTTTTTGTAAACTTTTTTTTGTAAAGATTTGTATAAAAGAAAAATCTTTTCAGTTTTCTTTTTCTTTTTTACGAACTATACAAAAGAAATTAAAAGATTTTTGTTTTGTGATTTTTGTTTAGAAGTGAAAAATCTTTTTTTTTTAAAAAAAAAAAAATCGTTTTTAAGAAATGCATAAGAACTAATACAAGAAATATTTTAGTGTTTTCTCCTTTAGTTTTCTGTTAAAATTGAAGGACCATTTTTACAACCAAACAATAGTACACTGGTAATTACACTATTGCAAATAAACAGGTCAATATAATTACTAGATTGTATAATTATTAAGCTGGTAATTACTTCACTAGTAATTACACCTATTTCAATTACTTGATGGCTTTCCAAATAGACCCTTAGTATTTCCTTGGTTTGTTTTTGTTGTAAAAATTGAAGGACAACTCTTTCACTCATTCAGATAACCATCCTAAAATTGGTCAACATATAAAGACCTTTCAGATAAGTGTGTTTTTTCAGATAGCAAATAAAATGAGTTAATTAGTTGGTAAAATAAGAGAGGGATACATTTCCTAAATGAATTTGACGCCTGTGTTGAATTCCACTAAGTCAAATGAAAATAATGTAAATTAATCCAAGGCAATCGGAAAAGTCACAGTGTGATATTATTAGGAGCAAATCATACAAGATAACAATTTACACTTTGGTAGAATTATTATACGCACATGTCTTATATATTTTCAACATTATTACTAAGTGCAATATATCTTTTATTCTTTTCAATTGATAGCATCAATCACGATGATTAAAATCATATATATCAACAGAAGTAGCAATAGCAAGCAGGGCCAGTCCAATCCGTGTGACAAGCTCCATGAATAGCATGTTCCCAATTGATGCATTGATTGTTACATCCTTGAGTATTAAAGCAAGGCCAAGACCATGTCACACTCTTCTTTTCACAACCAGTTGATTCTGCTACTTGCATTTCTACAAAGAAAAGGAAGTAACAACTCAAAGAGTTTACAAATAATATTACTATATGTTTCAGTTTACGTGACACTCTTTTCTTACAATAACAACATATTTAGTGAAATTCCACATATTCAGACCTTATCGCTACCTGATTGAGCTAAATGGTTTGTTCTTGAAAGACTCTCAGTTCAAGTGAAGTAAATTGATAATAGTAATGGAAAGAGAAAATGGCATGAAGAAAAACAGGACAACTAATAGGAAAATAGTGCAGATAATATATGCAAAGAATTGTAACGTCACCAAAAAGGTGTGATTACCTAAACCTAGTAAACAACAGATGATAACAAATACCAACAAAGTCGAAGATTGCATGATAAGCTAATACTACGGTAGACACAATTCTCCAGAGTTCCACCAAGCCAAAGAACTACATGAATAAGTTAATACTAAGATAAGGTTCAACTACATATTAACCTTCTACCCTTATCTGCAACCTCCACATCCTCATATCTAATATCATGTCCTTAGTAAGCTGAAAATGTACCATATCTTGTCTAATCATCTCTTTCCAAAATTATTAAGGCCTACATGTGCCTCTCCCCATCTCCACTATATCTGACCTTTCACACCTCCTGTCTAATCAGCCCTCTCCTTAATTAAACCCATAATGACATCCTCTTATTAAATGTAGTGACATATTTAATACCACAATGTATTTTTAAAAGTTTTTCTTTTATTCTTAAAATTTATAATGTTGTGACTGATAGTATTAGGTAGTATAATTTATAATTTGTGGGCTATACTCACCATTTGATGCAATGAGGAAGAAAAGGAAGAGAGCAAGAAAGGCAGCATACTGAAATTGAGACTTAGCCATACATATCTTTGAACAATATTATGATTAGGTGAATATTCAAATTTAACAATTTATAGAGAAAGGGAGAGAGTTTCATTGTGGGCATAAGAAATGGCCAGGTAATAATGGTGGCTTGTGACACATACAAGGAAATACATTGAATTCTACACCATTGGAAATAGAGGAAGATATTAAAAAGTAGCATGTTTTTTTACCTTAATGACAATATACTTCCGGCCTTTTGGATTTTGTTGTCTTGTTTGAACAATCATGTCTTTAGCTTTTGAGATGCAATGGTGCTTGCATCAATTGCATGTAATATATGTAAGAATAAAATATATGGTATTTACTTGAAAAATTAAGAATTCCTAAAATATATGAAAATAAATGTCAAATAATAAATATATCGGATAAAATCAGATATCGAATTTTAATATTCTAAGAAGTTAGGTAGATAGATTTTATTTATTTATAATTTGTATGAGCATTTAAAAAAATTACAAAAATCCTCTCTCGGATACATCCCTATTCAAAGATGGTGAAAAACCAACATAACGGACGCCCTAAACCCTAAGGCGATCGCTATGGAGACTTAGTAGTAACCATGCCTGCGTACATCTCTCCCCAGCCTTTGGCAGTGGGAGAGCCAAATCCTAACCCTAATCAACCAACATCCTTTGCTACTCGATTAACCACAAATCAAACTGCCCAGAATTTGACAAAAATTCAGTTTCGATTCAATATGTACATGGAGAGCCTACGATTCAATTCACAAAGAGAGAACGACAGGTTTTCACACAGGAAGAAGGATTACATCAAGCTGTAATTATTAAGTTCTCCTCCGATACACTGGAAGTGAAGGATTTGAGAACAGTTTTACCTAAACACTTGGGCATCAAAGGAAACTGTTTAGTTGGTTTACTTGCTCATAGACATACTCTGCTAAGGATAGACCAATATGAAGATTATGTGGTTGATCTATCAAAATCGGTAAGCTTTTTGCCTTTCCATGGAGAGCAACATCTTTATAGGATATTTCCATGGAAAATAGATTTCAATTCAAGAGAAGAAACTTCAATGGATGCAGTGTGGATTTCGTTGCCTCGATTATCACTAGATTTATTTTCCAAGAGATCCTTGTTGTCGATGGCATCAACGGTTGGAAGGCCAATAGCTATCGACAAGGCAACACAAGACCTAGCACTGCTAGGGTGAAGGTGATACTCGATCTTATGGATAAGCTGCCTAAGAGGATGCACCTACAATATTTGGACGAGTAGACCCGTAAGACTCAAGAGGTTTTTCAGGAATTTGTATATGATAATTTACCTTTATATTATAACCATTGCAAGCATCAAGGTCACGATGAAAACAGTTGATTGATTTTGAAAAAGAATCAAGATCACAATCACAAAGATGATGGAGTGATTAGAGATTATCAATACAATGGGGAGAAATTCCAAGGTGATTTGCCACAACTCTCGCCTAGGCAACAAAGAAGTGAAAACAACAAAAGCAAAAAGAAGACACATGAAAGGCAACATAGTTGGGATGGTAAGGTGACGGAGGAATTTATTCCAAGGCACCTACCGATGTGCCTGGCAAAGCAAAATCATATGACAGTTTCAACAACAACAAGATCCAATAAATCCAAAAAGAAGTGATGAACTATCAAGTTTTGTCGGACATATTTGACGAAGAAGAAAAGATATAAATACTTTAGGTTACTTTACATGGCCTATCCATCTCTTTTAATTCCTGCATATATAAAATGAAGTTTGAGATTGATAACTCAATTTTATACTTAGATTTTATATTTTTGCATTACTTAAGTATCCTCATTTGTAGTATCATCACAGAGTGTATTACAAATTCTATGATGATCATAGAATATCTAGTTTTCTCTAGCTCCTATTTTCTTCATGCTTGTTAATTATAGTAGAGTTTCAGTACCTCATTCGGATTAGTAAAATAAGGCCTAACCCCCCTTGCTTTTACTTTTTCTGTGAGGTTTTTTTCTCTTTATTAATAAAAACTAGCCCTAGGCACCTTGCCTAATCGCTTAAAAAAATATTAAAAGATAAATTTTATTTCACGCTCACTCACTATTACACAATGCACACAAGTAAACTGTTCGAGTTTGGGGCTTTTCAGAGAGTAATATATCTGCAAGTTTTGCTGTTGATAAAAAAAAGGTGAGCAATGTCGCAAACATCATTTTTAGCGTAGTGTATCATACCTTATTCGAACCAACTTGATGATGCTTTTTTCGATTCATTCATGACACGTACACTTATTTCTCAAAATATTGTAATTGATTTATATAATCATGACATTGTTAAGTAGCACTATGTATATTATTGTCAACTAGATACTTCCTTATAAGAAAAAAGAACAATTACATTTGATCCATAAAAACTAGAAGTGAAATCTAATCCTTATATTGTATGTTGTCAAACAACATTTTCTACTCATGGCAAAGACCTCTTTCTACCACAGCATCTTTGATGAGCTCTAGAGATTGTTCAAGATCGTCCAACAATTGATGTGGATCAGGAATCACTCTTTCATCGACTGATAGAACGATAGTCATCTTGTTTATATAGCTTTGACAATTAATCATCAATGCCTGAAATATTAATTTGCACGTAAATTGTTAAGATATGTAAAATTAGGCCATGAACCTAACTCACACCCTGAGAACTAGTTCAAAGGGAGGACGATTTCTCAAGGCTGATAAGGAGTCCACTCATCTCATTAACCACTTACCTGAGGTTGTCCATAAGAACAGGGGGCAAGGTAAGCCATAGGGTGACCATAGAAGCCAATTTCTTCTTGAGGACCAGGCAAACATGAAAAGCACATTGATGTATTGGTGAAAATTCTGTGTGATATCGAACTTGATGTCTAAGAAAGGTTCAAATCTTACAAAGTTACAATGAAGAGATCATGTAGGATCAAGGAATTAGAATGAACATTAGTTACCTTAATCCCAAAAAATTTGAGTGCTAATTCCGAAATGTAACATGTATAGAAAGCTTCAAGTGAATTTTTCTTTCGATGAATAGTTGCCTTAGCTTCTCTGATATAATCTAAGGGATCATCTCGTAACGCAATTTTAAAGGGTAGAAGAGCAAATCCAACCCAATTTCCCCACTTTGCCTCAGTGTCTTTCTCCATCATGTCAGCTAAGGCCTATTTGTTAATTACAAGAATGTTAATAACTTCACTTGAAGTATAAAAGCTAAGAAAATTCAAGTGCTAGCTAACTAAAATTTAATGGATGTTGTTAATTAAGAAGTCACACATAGGAAAAGGGATGGGCAATTAGGTCTCTTTATATTGGCTTGGTCAATCCATACCTTATGAGCTAACTTTTGAGGTTGACTTAGACCCAAGTGTCATATCTTTACATGGAATCAGAACCAGGTTCATCCCCATTTGGACACCCGATCCACAATCTAGTTGGGCATGGGTGTGAAGAGGGTGATAGAGTGGTTGAAGTTCCACATTAGTTCATATAAGAAGACCATAACTATCCATCTCTTTTCCGATGTGGGACTGCACATCCATACCTCGCTAATTGGAACATGGACAATATAATATGGACGTCCAACATCGATGATAAAGAATTGTGATGCATCTGACTCTGATATCATGTGAAATTAGGTCTTGGACCTAACTCACGCGCCGAAAAAGTTAGTTCATGAGGTAAGGATTGTCCAGATTCATATAAGTAGACCAACTGTGATCCCTTTTATGATGTGAGACTTCTTAACAGATGTCATTACCTGTATTCCAACTGACGGTCTTAGATTCACAAGAACACTTGATCTAAGTCTGATTTTCTTCGGAAGATTATATTTTTTCTCTGTTGCTCCCCTGTCTTTCTTGCCCTCACCTGCAATAATATGGTTTTAGTATATATAGTTTTTGTCATCTGATTTATCACCGCTATGATTTGCAATCGTAATCTTCCGCATGGCGCCTTGATTAGTTTCGAACCAAACAAGTTGGTTCATCTAATATCTCTTTTTTTAAAACACAAGTTAAAGAAACTAACATATAAAATAATAAAAGCTTAGAAGTCCTAATACATGCGACAGAAACTTACCATATCTTCTATTAAGATATACAGACAAACCAGCTTGTGTTACTCCCAAAGCAACATCAGTTACTGTCTGTACAAGAGTTGACAAAAGTCCAATAACAATTTCAAAATTGAACAAGAAAGATGTTGCTATAACATAGAATTAATTTTGTTTAAACTTACCATATTCAACGCATTTTTCACCAATTTCATATCGTCAAGACTTACTATCCTGTAAACAAGTCGTCTAGGATTGGACACAGAACCAGGTCTACCCTTAATCGGCGTAGGTGTATCCTTCAGGAATATAATCGTAGCCATAAACATCAACACATCCACTATGGTATTCCAAAACAATTTCATAAAAAACCAAATTTTTATAACATATGGACGTAATCCTTTAGTAGAAATATGCGCTGAAGAATGGATAACTCTCTTTTTATTTCCAGGAATAGTTGGAAATTTATCAGGATCAGCAGTTTGGCGAGTACACGCCAACAGAAGGGAAATAAGAGAAGTGCCATCGCCAAGTGAATGGTGGATTCGGAAAATGCCAACAGACTCAGCATCAGATGTTTTGACGTTAAGAAGATGGAGATCCCACATAGGTTTTGATTTGTCAAGAGTCGTTTTGCTAAGATTCCGAATATAGTTTTCCACGAATTTTTCTGGTGATTCATGAAGGTTTTGTTCATCCACTTGTGGTACTATAATGTGTTTATCTAAGTCTACCTTTGTTTGTACCCATTTCATTTCTCCATTTTTTTTCTCATCCACCACCTACAATGAATGAAACATGTAGTTTAAGAAATATATTCTCCCCTCATTTAAAACATAATGACTTAATTTAACTTGGTACGGAGTTTAAGAACTAAAATGAAAAAGATTTTTCAATTTTGTGGTTTTAAATTTAAGTTATATCAAATGTATCAAAATATCATTTAATCTTGTGGTCTTAAATATGTTATGCGTAAAGCTGAAACTAAACTATTGTCAAAATACAAAAGGGGTCATAATTCTTTTTAAACGGAGAGAATAGTATTTAAGGCATATGAAGTTTTTTGGGTCTGTTTAATAATTCTCCTTCTTTTCTTTCGTTAACAAATTAAACTTACTAGAGAAAAGTACACTAGAGTTGCTTGTAAGTACTTGTAAATTAAATAGTAGTAATTTCAACTTCCAGCATGACACGTTTAAATCATTAGATTAAAAAACATTTTGGTATATTTGATATATTTTTAATTTAATATCACACAGTTCAAAACTCTTCTTTACTTTTTTAAACTTCATGTCAAGTTAAACTAAGACAAACAAATTGAAAAAAAAAAAAGAGTATTGAATAAAATAAAAAATCAAAATTTACTATAATAACCAAGAAATAAAAAATGCAATCACCCCTATACTATTGGTTGTAGCTATTTTTTACCTGAAGGCTGGAGAAACGAGGAAGCTTAAGCAAAGTATGAACCAAATTGTCTTTGATTAATTGAAGGTCATTGATTCTTGATTTGCTTCCCATAATAGCTAAAACATGCACGTTGAAGTTGGGCTCATGAAATAATCTTGACGATGGACTCAATACCTCTTCTTCAGATGCTTTACTAGCTTCACCTTTACATTCAATCGGTTTTAGACTCAGTTTTCTCCGTCTTATCGACTCCATTAATAATTAACTTGTTATTATCGATGTTATGGAAAATGAGTTCTTGTTGCTTCGTATATATAAAAAGTTTGGATAACCAAAGTATATAGGTTTTAATTTTTGTTTATAGATGAAAGTTGATAGTTGTGCAATTAATGGCAATTGCGTCAGGTCAACAAAAAACGCTAATTATATATTGCTTTATTTGCCCAAAATCAATTTGTATTTTTGTTCCAAGTGATCGATGAGAGAGAAATTTAACTGAAATCCTTTACAAATAGTAGTGGTGTACAAGCCAAGTCGAATCAATAAATCAAGTCAAATCGAGAAAAATATTGACTTGCATGTGCTTTGGTATAGTGTTGACAAAAAAACCAATCACCCTTTGATTGATTTGGTATTAAAAGAGGAAAAAAAGGCAAATCAAGCTTAAACCAAATTGACATAATCAATATAATAAATGCGAGGAAGTTGCAATAGTTTTACAAATGGTGGGTTTTCATGGTTGAGGAAAGTATAATTTGATTTTAAACTTTTGCTTGTAAAACTTACGATCAAATAAAATTTCAACTTTAACTCTAATTTACTGGTGAAATCAATAAGTTCATATCATGATTTGCTAGTTCATATCCAAACATTATATATATATATATATAGTCTTGAGCTTGTACGTGTTGAAATCGGCTAGTCATCATTTGAAGTTTTTTTTATCATGATTGAGTGCATGTAGTATGTTGTTGAGAGTAGTCTTGTAATGACACTTGCATGTATATATATTTGAAGATTACATAAAAATTATTGATCACAAAGATTGTCGATACAAAATATTTTAAAGCAATGGTGATAAAAAAAATACTTTTGACGCTTGAAATTCGAAAGATACCACATAAATAAATAAAAAAATATATTTTATCTCCATTAGTATTGTATAAAGAACTCATAAACTACGTACAATATTGTAAAATATTTCAACGTGTTATGTCATATATCTTGTGTGTGATTGACCATGCATGCAACGCCAAGCTCAATCTGCCAACTGTTTCAGTCTTCAATTTTTTTTGTTGTGTCTCATGTGAGTTATCTCTAATTTTCAACTAAGTGATAGACTCAGTGTTACAAAAATAATAGAATTTTCTTGTAAGATACTTGTACTGTATTTTCCTTATTTACCTGTTGTTCATGTCAAGTATTTATCAGTTGTTAATGGTTTGTTACAGATGTTAGTAGGGGTGTCAATGATACAGTTCGGTCGGTTATTTTTTAAAAATTATATCATTTCAATTTTTTGGGATTTTTTATAATATATAACCAAAATTAGACTTTTTAAAACTACTCCAGTCATATCGGTTTCTCTTCGGTATTGGTACGGTTCGGTTAATTTTGTGGTTTTTTTTACTTTTAAAATATCACCTCAAAATATACTACTATTAATATATTTCCTTCACAAATATGTTCTTGAAGAAACACTTTAATTCTTCACCAAAAAGATAAGAATGTAAAACCTTGTTGCCGTATTGTTTGATCCTAAATATTTAATAGAAGTGTTTGGATAGGTTTTGTTGTATTGTTTGATAGAGTATCTATTATAGTATCTTTTAATTTTAAACTTAACTAGGTAAATTGCCCGCGCTTCGCGTGGTTGTGAACTATGTCAATAATCTACTTCTGAACATTTGATAATATAAGTGTTTTCGAGTGGGTACAGCCCTACGATAAATTGTCAAGAATATTTTATCCAAAGATGAAATGAAGTATTTTTTTAATCTTAAAACCAAAAAGATTCTAAGTGTTTATGCATTTTGTTATTAATTCTTCATTTTACTGTAGTTATTCATCACCTAAGTCTTTAGAAAAGATATGTAATTGTTTCATTGTGTCTATATTTGTATTTTCAAAAAGTGGTACAAACATTTTATTCATCAATTGTGATAGCTTTTCTCCTATTCAAGGCCTCTACATACAGAATCTAAATATTATACATCTTATATAATTAGTTGTGTACTTGATAAGTTAATTAAAATTTAAAAATACATCTCTTGGAGTTCAATGAAATAACGTGTGTCGTTCAAATAATTTGGATTAAATGATGTCTTGGCAAGTCCCTCATTCAAAATCATTCACAGTCGATGAAACTATTTTGATAGCCAAAAGGCATATTTTGTTGTTTATGTTTCGATTAATATGGTTAAAACTTTATTTATTTTTGCGACTTTTAATCTAATGTTTATAAGGAGATAATTATTTCTTTAATATTTGATTAATTTGGATTCATCCTACTTTGAGGGGTAATTCATTGACTCCAATCCAACATTTGAACCCCAAACATTTGATTAAGGTTGAGTACAATACTTACCATACCACTACATTCCTTTATTTTTTGGATGTCACTAATCGATTGAATGTGTCGATAAGATAGAAAGTTGAATAACTAAAACTCCAAGGTAGTGTGGAACCACCATAACTTCAAAACACTCAAAAGTCCCTTCTTGGACATCCCATGGATCTTTTAGCCGCTGAAATTCTATAAAGATCAAAGTTATTTATTTTACAAGTTTTAGAATTCTAATCTACATGACACCAATAGTCTAATGATTACATCAAACTCTTGATTAACATATCTTTACTTCAACATAATAATCAAAAGCATAAACATAAACAACAAATTTTAAAGCATGTACTCAAAAACAAAAATTAATAACATAAGCATAAATTAATGACTGTAAAAAACATACCAGGATTTGTAACAATAGAATAAAACGGAAAGAAAAAAATCGAGCCCACTGAATGCACATTGTCCCCTTAAGGAAATTATTCCCCTCTAGTACATGAGGTTTGAAGGAATAGATCATCTCATGATAGAATGATTCTATTCACCAGTGTATTGATACAAAAACAATGGTGTCAGTAAGCCATTCCACAGAAGTAAAGTACACGAATATTTAATTGTGCAGAAGAAGAAGAAGAGAAGTTTAGAATTTTCATTGTTTTAAAATGAGAGGAAATCCCTCTATTTATTGACAACAAAGAGTAGTGTGAATAAATGTTTATTATACCTTATCGGAAAGACCACAACTCTTTGGAAAAGTCACAACCTTTCTAAAAGTCATAACTTTTCATAAAAGTCGCAACTTTTCATAAAAGTCGCAACTCTTCATAAAAGTCACAAGTTTTCATGAAAAGGAAGGCGAATTTCGGAAATAAATAAATTAAAAGGGAATCCTGATTTGTGGTGGCGCCACGTAGGCGGGCCTAGGGTTCTCTTTATATATATATATATATATATATATATATTTGAAAAATATTATAAAATATATTTATATATTAAATTTAACATATTGTTAATATTTAAAATATATTGTAAGGTTGTTCGGTTCGGGAATTTTTCGTTTTTTTTCATAAATTAAAAAGACCATCTCAATTGTTCTGGATGGTTATACACTTAAATAAAAGTTCATGGTATTATTAACAAATAGCATAATTATTCGGTTCGGTTAGGTTCGATTGGTTTGTTCGGTTTTTTATATTCTTTTGACATCCCTAGATGTTAGTGGACTAAGCAATTACTTTCTAGTTGTTGTTTCTCATAGAAACGTGTTTTAGTAGTTCCTAGTTTTTTAGGTATCAATTATTGTTTGTGGTTAAGTTATTTCCTTTTGTTTAGGAGTGGGAGAAGGTTTGTTGCTTGGTTTATCTATTTAAGAGTCCTGTAATTAGGTTTCATTTGCAACAAAAATAGAAATTTCCGTTTGCCTTCAATATTCTCTCTATTTTTTGTTACTTTTCTTAACATTTGGTATCCGAGCCAGGTTGAGAGTTCCTCAAATCATGTGTGAGTGTTGGGCATTGCTTATTGAAAGTTCTTTTTCTTTAAGTACTATTGTAGCAATAAAACATGGCATTTGAAAGTTTTGTTCAACCAAGTATTCCACGCTTTGATGGTCATTACGACCATTGGAACATGTTGATGGAGAATTTCCTTAGGTTCAAGGAGTTTTAGTTAGTTGTTAATACTGGCATGCAAGAGCCAACAACTAGTACTGCTTTGTTGGAAGCACAAAAAACAGAGTTGGATGGTCTAATACTTGAAAGATCTCAAAGCAAAGAGTTATCTTTTCCAAGCTATTGATCGCTCAATATTGGAAACTATTCTTTCCAAGGATACTTCTAAGCAAATACGGGATTCCATGAAGAAGAAGTATTAGGGAACGACAAAGGCAAAAAGGGCACTATTGCAATCTCTTCGTGCTGATTTTGAGACTCTCACTACAACAAAAACAACTCTTAGCGGCAATAAATATAGACATTAATAAAGAGTGCTAAAGTCTTTACCGGCATTAGTTAAGTGACATTAGAACCAATGCCGCTAAAGGCTTTAGAGACATATACAAAGAGTGTTAATTGTCGCTAAAATACATATTTAGCGGCAATTAAGCTATTGCCGTTAATTAATTGCCGCAATGATAATTTTTTATGTAGTGTCTACAAATGAAGATGAAAGAATCAATTTCAGAATACTTCTCGAGGACGATGGCAATAGCAGATGCGGATACATGGTGAAAATCTGGAATATCTCACTATTATTGAAAAGATCCTTCGCTCCATGCCGTCGAAATTCAACTATGTTGTTTGTTCAATTGAGGAATCAAAGAAACCAATGAACTTTCCATTGATGAATTGCAAGGTTCATTATTGATTCATGAGCAGAAAATGAATCGACAAACTAGCGAGGAACAAGCTCTTCAAGTCTCATCCAACTACTACTCTTCAAAAGGTTGTGGCCGCGGAAGAAGAAGAGGGAGAGGAAACAATGGTGCATGGGAGGCACTCGCATCAGAAATTTGAAGAAAACTCTTCAAATTATGAAGGAAGGAAAATAAGTTGTGATAACAACAATAAGCTGAAGTCAATAGACAAGTCAAAGGTTGAATGCTACAGATGTCACATGTATGACCATTATAAAACAGAATGTAGAACTAACTTAAATAAAATTGGTGGAAGGCAGTCCACTTTTGCAGAAAAGGAAGAAGAAATCTCTTTAATAATGGCTTATCAAGAGAAGGAACAAGTGACAGAGGAAATTCAGCAGAATATATGGCACTTAGACAATGGTTGTAGCAATCATATGTGCGGAAACAAGTCATCTTTCTCCATATTAGATGAGTCATATCGGGATTTTGTGAAGTTCAGGAATGACTCAAAAGTTAAGTCATGGGAAAAGGAGAGGTAAGCATTCGAACTAAAAGGTTTATTGCTCAAATATTTTCTAATGTCCTTTATGTTCGTGAGTTCAAGTCAAATATGTTGAGTCTTGGTCTGTTGCAAGAGAAGGGGTATGAAATTGTCATTAAAAATGGAATTTGTCGGATTCAAGATGACAACTTAGGCTTAATTGCTAAAGTTAAAATGACTGCAAATAGAATGTTTCCTCTCTATCTCAATAATATACAGAAATCCCACTTCTTAGCAAAACAAGGAGATGATGCTTTGGCAGTGGCATTTTCATTTTGGGCATCTTAATTTCGCTAGATTAAAGACCTTGTAACATAAGAATATGGTGATTGGTCTACCTCAAATTTCAGCTCCATCTGAAATTTGTGAAGAGTGTGTTGTTAGCAAGCAGTCTCGCAAGTCTTTTCCCCAAAAGGGTTCATGGAGAGCAAAGAAGGCACTGGAATTTGTTCATTCCGATATTTCTGGACCGATAACACCATCTTCTAATAGAGGTAAAAGATATATAATTACCTTCATTGATGATTTAACTCAGAAAAGCTGGATATACTTTTTGCAGGTGGAATATGAAGCTTTTGAAGCTTTTAAAAGCTTCAAAGTGCTTGTTGAAAAAGAGATCGGTAGCCCAATAAAAGCTCTGGGTTCATATCATGGGAAAGAATATAACTCACATGAATTTGCAAATTTTTGTGAGCTTCATGGAATCAAAAGGCAACTTACAACAGCCTACTCACCCCCAACAAAAATGGAGTATGTGAGAGGAAAAATCACACTATTATGTACATGGTGCGGAGTATTTTGACAAGAAGCGGTGTTTCAAGAAGCTTTTGGCTTGAAGCAATCAATTGAACTATTTGTATCCTGAATAGATGCCCCACATTTGCATTTAAAAATATGACTTCGGAGGAAGCATTGAGCGGACAACGACCAGCCGTAGATCACTTTAGAATCTTT
>JAJOOR010014856.1:0-28243 GCA_036250505.1 Solanum acaule
CAATCCCTTCCGTAGCTCCATACTTAGCATCTTCAAAAATCAGGTACTGGAACCCTCGCAGTCTCACTCTACGGATCAACAGTACGGTCCGTAGATCAATCTACGGACCGTCAATGGGCACCGTGGTTCCACACTTGGTCAGATTTCCCTGATTTGTCCTCAACCCATTCCAACTGATCTACGGTCATCACCTACGGACCGTGAATGGACTTACGGTCCGTAGATGACCTCCGTGGATGCCTTTTTCTGCATTTCCTTCAGCTATTTCTAAACTTCCGCGCCTGAACACCTTTCCTGCAAAACATGATAAAACACATAAAAACCAATATAAAAAGGCCCTAGACACACACAACTTGTAAGTGAAATGTATTAGAAATACCGTAAACTCACAGTATATCAATCATCATCATATCATTATCGTCATCCTATCAATGAAGAATCATTATCCTACCAAGGGAGCATCAACACCATCATCCTATCGATGTAGCATCATCATCATCTTATCGATGAGGCTTCATCATCATCCCATCATGTAGCAGAATTATCCTACCAATGGATCAGCATCACCCTACCAATGGATTATCGTCATCTTACCCATGAAGAATCATCATTAATATTTTCATTTGCGAGAACGTCATTAAGATATGCATCAACATATTACATTAGTCTATATTTTATTACTTCGATATCAAAGGAAGAGTACATTGAAAATTGTATTACAAATATGAAATACGAGCTTTATTTGTTTTACGTCAAAATGGAGGAAACTGACGTCAAATGTTCAAGGAGAGCAATTAAGTGTCAACACGGTAAAAGACACTCTCCCCATTTGAATTACATTTTTATGCTAATGAGTTTTATCTCAGTCTTTGTCGAGAGCATCCAAGAGGATGAATTCTCAAGTCAAACCACAGGTGCGGACAACATCAACAAGGATGCAGCACAACGTGGAACTTTTTCTTAGCAGCGAACTAGGACACAGTTCAAAGAGGAATGTCAAACTCTTAGGACGCAAGTAGAGAAACGACTTCCACCACAATCAAACCACACTCCTATCAGAAGGCATGTGGGTTTTCTTTGGGTTTATCGGTTTCAATTTCGCATCTGGAAAATTTTAGTTTTCGCTGGAAGCAGCTTTCCAATCCGAGTGACAATGCACCAAGAGCTTTGGAAATTATGTCCGTGTAAGTTCTTAATTATGGGTGTGAAGTGCACCATATTCATGGCTGAGAGGTTGCAAGCCTTTTTTTCATACTCGACCTATTTGGCACTCCACCAGAACCAAAGGTTATCTAGCATAATAGATTTCATTTCCAATGGATTGTGTCGAACTACAAGCAGCCTGATTCCCTAAGTTGAGGGATATGTAGGCGGGATCAATGTTGACAACTCGGTTATATTCCAACATTCACTCTCAAATCTTATTCCCGAGCATTCTGGTGCCTTCATAATCCGATATCAGGATGACTTTTGAATTCTTTTAGAATCGTGCGTGAAATCAAGCGTATCGAACTACAAGTGGCCTGAATTCGCATATACCCTGAGATATGTAGGAGACCCATTTCCGAGGGTCGGCCATAGTTCCTAAAGTCCGTACCAAATCCCTTTCCCAAAAGATGAAGATGTGGTTAGTCAAAATTGGATTTGTCAATTTCATTTGCCTCAGATTTCTTTCATCAATACAAGTCAAACGAGGGACAGTTGTTGACACCCAATTTTGGACATCCACAATATAGATTAATCATCTAGCTTCTTCAATTTTAAATGATTTAAAATAATTAGTTTTATTTAAAAAAATTGTTTGCAAGTTATTTTAAATAGTTTTGTCACTTTTTATAATTTTTAGATAATATATATGTTTTACATAATTATATATATAATTAGTATATTTTATGAATATTTGAAAATCGTCTCAAAAATATTTTATTTTAATTAAACATTTTAGTTAAATATTTTAGTTATATAATAGTTTATATTTTAAATTATTTAGTTTATAATTAAATTAATTATTTTATTTCGTTAAGATCAAGAAGCTCAATAATTAATCGATTTTATTCGTCTTATTTAACTTTGGGCCAAATTTTCAATTCCAATCTAACATCTTTTCTTACCTCACCTTAAACCCACTTGAGACCAAACTTGGGCCATACTTCTAATATCAGCAGCCCATTTTTGTTTTACCTCAGCAGCAGCCCACATTCCCAGCCCAAATTCAATTCCAAAGAAACCCATCAGTCCAAAACAATACAACGTTCCAACTCCAACGTAATACATACAACAATACGTAGCAAAAGAAACCCAGAAAATGCCAACAACTGCTGGTAATGTGACGACGATGGTAGTAGCAAAAGCACGTGTTTTTCGTCCTTGCAACTGCGAGATGGAGACACGTAGTATCTCGAGGACAAGTGAATCGATCTGAGGCGTCGATCCGACCTTTCCCCTTTCAGAATTGGGTAAATTTTTAGAAAAAAGGTGTTTAGCTGGAATGGTGAAAGGGTTTCGATTTTGAAATTCGAATGGGCCCTTGAATTCAAATTCTATCCATTTTCCCCCCAAAAGATTGGAACCCTAGAACCCCTCTACAAATACTACCCTCTTTTTATTTCATTGTGGGGGGGAACAATATTTTTTGAGGAAAAATTGGAAAAAATAGAGGAGGGAGGACGATTTTAGGCAAAATAACATTGTTCTTATAACACCGAATCCACAAAACTTTGACCCCTAGTTTTGATTTTATTTTTTGTTCTTCCGAGCATTTTCTCGGAGCTCGCCAAAGTTCAAGGGTGGTGGTGGAATCGTCTTCGGAATGTCGAGTCCCGAAGTTGCTGCTCAAGAAAAGGTAATACTCTTGTTCTTTCTTTTCATTCTTTCTTTCCTGATGATGTGTGTTCTGTTTTGCCATTTTTTTAGTAGTAATTTTCTTCCAGATTTCAAGTGTTATAATTAGTGACTTGTTACACCTCTTCACATTGTTTGTTGTATTCACTGCTTGAGTTTGATTTATGGATTATTTGGATATCTTGCTTGATAAAGGTGAATCGATTTTGAATTTCTTTGAGATATGAAAAATGTGGTAGCCTAAAATTGAACTTCTCGGCATCTCATATCGATACATATATTTATTTGCTGTTTGTACTAAAAAGATTTTCATGGAAATATTTTGAATTTCTAAGGTATATGTTGTTCAGGTAGCAATTTAAGGTGCAAAGTCTGCATATTTTTAAAAAGTTTTCTTTTAGCTTTGGTATGAGATTTATTTTATTTTGTATTATTACTGTTGGGTTTGCATTAGTTTTCATTGTGGAAGTTTTAGGAAAATGATGTTATGAAGACACCTTGTTGACTTCATCTTACTTGGCTAAATTTTGTATTAATCTGTTTGATAGCTTGAATTTTGTCATAATAGTTCGTTTTAGGAATCTGTTGGATATTTATGGATCTATGTTTGATTTCTTTACTTGAGTAATTTTTTTTGTGACAAATTCGTATTACCAGATACTTAGTAAGCTTGATCATTGTTTTGGTGTTGTTTTGTTGGTACCTCAGTTAAATTTTTATCGATTATGCCCAGAACTTGGAGCCAAGTTGCACAATAGTTGGTCATCTAAAATTATATCATGACTAATCTGGAATTCGTGTTTCGTCTTCATCTTTGCACCTTTTTATTTATTTATTGTGTTAAGTTGTTATGATCTTTCTTCATGTCCTAATTGTCATCATCTTGTTTTCTTTGCACGATTCCCCTCGGATCAAGTCCACGGTGGACATCTCCTCTTTTCATTATCGAGTTGAGCCATAAAGGCTCCATTTTTTTCCCTCTTGAGTCAGTCGGGCCATCGGGGGTAGACGTACAGGTTGGAGACATACGGCAAGTCTCGGAAAAAGCTCCAAATGGGTTGTATACCAATGTATACATTGATATACAAGGAAAAATGCAGAAATTCTAGGACCAAAATTGAATTACAGGTTTTAGAGGCCAAAAAGTGATCGTATACAACTGTATACAACCAGTATACACGTGGTATACACCTGATATACGGGAAGAACAACTGATATATAGTGATATGCAGAAATGGTATATGACTGATACAGGGACGAAAATAGGCCCAAAGGCTCAATGGATAGCAGCAGATTTAATCTAAATGGGCCAAGCCCAGTTATGGCAATTTTTTTAGTTAGGACAGGAGGAGAAAAGTTTGGTTGGACAAGAGTCCAAGTTTATATTTTTATTCTTTACCATCCTCTATTATTATTATCTATTCATTTGTGTAACTCTCTAACCCTTTTATTTGATTTTGGTTTTTATTTAATTAAACCCCCCAAGAGAAGTCATTTCTTAGTTTTTTTTATCCTTCATTTAAATATATTTATATTGTTTTTACTTATCACTTAGTTTTACTTATGTTCTTTTAGCTTGACTCGCACCTTTTTTAAATTATTCCCTTTAGAATAATCCTGCTTTAATTTACTTCCCCTTAAAATAATTAATTAGAAAATTAATAGTAATAAGTAATTAAATAATAAATGAATTTCCTTCACTTAGTTAAAATTTGGAATGTTTACTTGAAAAGTCATTTAGTCAAATCGTCGATCAACTGCAAGTTAGCAGGCATTCCGAGGGCCTAACACCTTCTCGGAATTTACATTGAACTTCGAACCCTGTTATTTTCAATTGATATTATCTGTTTAAGAACCTTAGGTTTTTCTTGATTTTTTACTAAAAATTAAGTGGCGACTCTATTCTTTTGGAAATTCGATTTATCTTAAACCATAAGTTTGATCGATTTTTTGAAACTTAGTCATTTTTCTTTTATTTATATTTTTTGAATAAAACATCAGTCATAATTCCTTTATTAGGAATCGATTTATAATCTTTAATGGTTTTTGTAATTAGATCCAACAGTTCTTGTCCATATATAGACTTTGTTTGAGGATCTTTCTTCATCAAGTTATCCCAAAAATTATTGTAATAAGTTCTGTATAAACAGGGGATTTGTTCCTCAGTGAAATCTACTTCCAGAACCCATTTGTGAATCCATGGAACAGAGAATTCTATAAAAAAGTATATATGTTCAATTTGTTGTAAATAACAAATATGTTCTTGATGATATAACTCGTTGAAATCTGGGGAAACTTTGACCCATTCTTTGTATAACTTGAGAAATGGTTCGGGCAATATTTTTATAGTTGGCCCGTGGTATGACCACCAGCTTAAAAACCAATTTGGTATGGGGTTAACAAATATCTTGGGACATACTTTAATAAACCAAATATGTTTATGCCTCTCATTGTTATAACAGAGGACTTTATTAAATGCCTGGATATAATCCCAATAGGTAAAGTTTACCATGACTTTGTTTAGACTAAATTGTCTTTCAATCATTGAGGAAATACCCCAATCTTCAATATGAATGATGTGCTTTATAATCATTTTAGAGAAGTTATAAACATTCTCACTTGTATTATATCTTGAAAATGTTCAAATTCAACACCTGTGCTTATCAGCAGAGTTTCATAATATTTTTGAGTTTTGTATGACTCACCTGGGAAATAAAGCCCATTAACTAAATACCTTTGGAATATCTTCCAAGTCTCTTCTCTTCTCTGTATGTCAGAATTTTCTAAGAGAAATATCATTTTTCTTTTTTCTACCTTTTCATATGTTTTGATATCATCAATGTCTTCTTTGGCGATTGAAGCAAAAGTATCACCTTGCTTATGTGTTAAAAATTCTTGTAGTTTAGCATATAACAGATCACTTTCTGGAATATCTTCCAGATGTATTGATGACGAGGCTTTTTCTTGCGCTTTGGAGTTTAAGTTATATAAACTCATTCCTACTTTCTATATAATTGGAGTATTAGATGATGACGATCTTGATGAACTCGGGGATGATCTTCCCCTTCCTCGTGGGTTATTACCCCTTCCTCTTTCATTAGTTACCCAAGGGTTTTCCATCTTGCAAACAAAGCATCGAGATTTATTCCCAATAAGCGTCATAATAAGTGTTCGCTTCTTCTATTGATAGGAAAAGGTCCATCACCATTCCATTTATAATTTTCCGACAAATTAATTCTTTCAAATCTCGATTGAGAGGAAGAACCTTTAAAATAGTGATTAATCTTTTTTCAGTAAAAGAAAAGAGAAACTAGAATATCACCATTCTTTGAATTGCAACTATACTCACTCATTTTGAATGTATTCTCTTGATAGGAAGTCTGGGAGAGAGTTATCACTTCCTTTCTTATATACAAATTTCAAAATCAAAAGGTGCTAGCTGTGCTTGCCACCTTGCAAACATTAAGTTTGATGCATCATGTTTAAAATCTTTATCAAACCTATATTTAACTGACTGAGCATCTGTTTTTATCACAAATTTTTTATTGTAAAGATCATCCTGAAATTTTAAAACACATTTAACGATAGTTAACATTTCATGAGCTACTGTTGCATATTTTCTTTGAGCATCGCTCCATTTTCCTAAATGAAACCGAATAAGGTATTCATTTTTATCATGCGGGTTAATCTATTTTAATATTCCACCATAACCAATATTGGACGCATCTGTTTCCACAATTTTTTGCCAGGCAGGATTAGCGAGGGTTAAGCAAGGCAGTGACTTAACTCTTTCTTTAACAGTTTTTACCAAATCGGTGAGACTATTAGTCCAAGGTTTTTTATGATCCTTTTTTAGCCTGTCGTATAACGGAGCTTAGTCGCGAGAAAAATTCTTGTAGAAGGGAGAAATATAATTTAAACTTCCCAACAACCGCTGCAATTGCATTTTATTAGTAATAACATCAGGAAATTTAGACGCGAATTCAATAGATCGCTGTATAGGAATAATTTTTCCTTGACAAATCAGATGACCAAAAAATCTAACTTCTGTTTGGAAAAGACTCATTTTTGGTTTAGAAATTACTAAACCATTTTGAATGACTATTATTTTAAAAATGTCTAAATGCTTAACATGCATTTCTAAAGTTTTTGAATAAACCAAAATATCATCAATATAAACTATGATGAAATCCAAATAAGGATTAAAAATATCATTCATAATCTTTTGAAATTCTGAGGGAGCATTTTTTAAACCAAAGGGCATTACATTCCATTCGTATTATCCAAACGGAACATTAAATGTCGTTCTGTAAGAATGGTCTTTAAATATTTGGATTTGCCAATATCCAGATTTTGAATCAAATTTTGAAAAGATATTAGCATCATATAATCTTGATAATAAATCCCTTTTATTTGGAATACGATACCTAATCCATTTTAAATATTTATTTAAATGTTTATAATTTATAACTAACCTGGGAACACCTCGTTCCTTTTCTGCTGCGTTATTAACATAAAATGCAGTACATGACCAGGGTGTCTTGGAAGGTTTTATAAAACCTTTTTGCAGAATTCAACCAATTCGGTATTCATATGACAAGGATGGGATTTAGTAGGAATATTTTCCTCAGAGAAATCATCTTCATATGGAAGAGTCACAATATGCTTTTTTCGATTCCAAAAAACACTAGGATGATCAGCACAAATATCAATGGCCATTTGTTCATAAATGAGCTTAATCTTTTCCTGTACTTTAGTGGGTTTCAAAGTATCAAATATATTCATACTAAATATCTCAAGTTGTAAATAATCAATATGATTTTATTTCATTTCAATCAAAGCATTAATATCTCTAGAAATAGGCTCAGTGATAAAACTATAACTAATATCTTGATTTTTATAAGTAGCAAAAAATCCTTTAACATTTATATTGGTAAAAGGATAAATCGCATTTTTAAATGGAGTTCCTAGAATAATAGGAGGGTATAACTGATTTTTTACCAAGAAAAAGAAGTGGGGAATACAAACTTTATTTTGGCAAATACGGGTATTAGATAATTTATACTTTATATCTAAAGCATGAGCAGATGCAGATTTTACCATATGAGTTGTTTTCTCAAAATAATTAGTAGGCACTAGACCTTCTTGAATGTAACTCACATCAGCGCCACTATCAATCATAGCAATGTTAGTTATGGAAAAAGCATTATCAATTAATATGGTACATTTAACGTACCATTTATGAGCTGTAACAATTTGCATCATTCCTAAAAACATATTTTGTTTAGGAGTAATATCCAAAGTATTTTCATCAACAGTATAATCGTCAACCTTATTTTTACCGTTGGTATCAGAGCCTAGGAACTTTCATGGTATATATATATATAATTGATGTGAATAATTTTGCCATAGATGTATTTTCTCTTTTATGGAACAAGGAGATGTTAAAAGTTCTCGTTTAGAAGAGGTAGATATACCTCAAAACCTTGATTTGTTAAACAAATGGACTTTTCTAAAAGTTAATATAAAAACCATTTATGATTATGGGTGGTTTGATAAAACCTCTAATAAACAGTTGATTAAAACAACTGAACAATCCTTGGCGTTAAACTCGTCTGAACAAACTATTCGTTTATTAAATAAACGTGATATTGAATTATATAAAATGCAATATAAATTCTTGCATATTGGCATGGTTCAAATTGCTTTTAAACCTTTAACTCTTAAAGGGTTACCAGAGACTTTCTTAGCTGCTCTACGAGATGCGTGAAATTTAAATTTTTGACATTCTTTGATGGGTTCGATATAATCTACGATGGCCTATGGTCAAGTTTATTTTAATGCTCAGCCAAATTTGCAGTTATCTTTGACTGATTCTAATATATTAGATGCTTTAACTTTGAATGTAAAAACGCATGGTTATAACTATGCACCTGGATCTGAATTAATTTGTTTTTCTTATAGAATTTATTATAAATAACTTGCTACTTTGAATCCTAGATGTAAGTTATATGATACATCTAATCAAACTATTTTGGTAGAAACTAATTTCGCCAGATCTAAGGTCACTACTAGAAGACCTATAAAATGGGAAGAAATTAATTTTCCTACTACTTGGATTCTAGATTCTGTTATACCCCCTGAACAAATGACCGATGCTGTCACTAATTCTGAATATTCTCTTTTTATTCAAAATTCAAATGGAAAAATTTGTATGCAGTTTGATGATAAAAGTATTTCTTATAATAGACATTCATTTGCTTCTGATAGAAGATTGGCTATTCAACATATTTCCCCGATAGAACAACCTTTTTATGGTCCAGCTAGAAAATGTGCTGCTTCTTTGCATACTTTATCAATAGTTATATTTGCAGAAAAACAAAAAATTAAAATTGATCCTCGGTTAAACATTGTTCAAACTAATGACAAATCATCTGATATTTTTGACAAGGATATTCCTTCTGCATCCGAGATGGATTTTAATCTTAATGATGCTTAATGATGAGTGAACATCAAATTTATTTTAGTCCAGGTTCACTGGCAAGAAAATATATTCAAAATGAATTTTCAAAAGAAAAATGGAACCGATTTAAAACTTGGTTTTTTGACACCTATAGTGAAGAAGATTTAAACAATATTTGTCAAGAATTTTATGAAACTTGTGCTCTACACAATCATATTATGTTCTTTGTGCCTTGGTTTATAACCACTTATTTACATTTATTCATCAACGTTTTTGAAAGATCTTACAAAGATGAATCAGGTAAAATTATTAATTCCATTTATCCTTCTCAAGCTCCGTTTGTTTTACCTAATAATAAAGGTATTACTTTTACTGCGTTTCAAAAATTTATTGATAATGAGGTTGCCGCATTAAGTATAAATGAAATTAATCATCTTATTTCTCAAAATAATTATTTGGGTCTGTATGTTAAAGTTATTGGTGAACATATTTATTCTCTCGACAAAAAATTAGATAGTCTAACTAATCTGATTGTTCAAATTATGATAAGCTGAAATATGTGAAACAAGTTTCAGAACAGGCTTTTACGTCAAAACAACATGATGTTCCTATTCAAAGACCTCCTGAGATTCAGAATTTTATTCTTATACCTCTTCATGATCTTGAAAGCCTTTTAGATAAAAAGTTTTCAGAATTTGGTGCAAGTGCAAAACCTATATGCCTCGCTAAAGATTTTGCAGATGAGATGGAGGCCACTTTCGATTTCAAGACACAAGTGGAAATGGAAGTTAATAAATTTCATGGATATCCAAAGAAGAATAGTGGTAATACTTATGCTAGAAAACCTAGTAAGCAAACTTACTACTATCCCAGGCCAACTCTTCAATATGTCTTAATAGAAGAACGAGATTGGAATCAAACCAACACCTCTTATAGTGGAAGCGAGATTTATGAATGGAATCTCGATGGTATGACTGATAGATAGTTAACTAATTTGGTTCATAGGATGTTTATGTATGCTACCATTTGCAAGAGTGTTAATAACACTAACAAGACCATTTGCAAGATGATTATTGCAGGATTTATTGGTCAATTAAGAGGATGGTGGGATAATTACATGACCCTTGATGCAAAGGCAGAAGTCATAAATGCTAAAGCTACAACCGAAGGAGTTGATAACCTAGGATTTGCTTTAGTCAAAAAATAGAGAAGACGCGGTTTATACCTTAGTCTTAACCATATTACAACATTTTAGTTGTAGATTTACCAATCAATACGAGACCATTAGATCTTTACTAAATGGTCTTAGATGCAGTCATTTAGGTGAATTCCGATGGTATAAAGATACTTATTTAAGTCGGGTTATGGAACTACCCGAAAATGGTATTCAACATTAGAAAGCTAAATTTATAGATGGCTTTCCTCCTCTATTTGTGGAAAGAGTAAAAAGGATTCTACGAGATCCGCAAGGAATTGTTTCCTACAGTAAATATACTTATGAAAAGCTTATAGGAGCTTGTACTCAAGAAGGCATTAATTTATGCAATGAGTTAAAACTCTCTAGACAGCTTAAGATGGACAAGCTCAGAGAGAAATCTCAATTAGGAGATTTTTGTACTCAGTTTGGATTACCAGATACCTCCAAAGGTTCTAACCTGGTATCTTCTAAATCCGAACCTCATAGTTCTCATCGGAAAAGAAGAAAATCTAGGAGAAGGACTAGAGAAGAAAGAGATGAGCATATGGCTCATCGTAAATCTCATAGATTTACCAAGAACAGGTCAAGGTGAGATCTGGATAAGATTAAATGTTATAAATGTGGAAAATTTGGACATATAACTCCAAATTGTAAGCTTGAAAAGCTTAAGTCTCTGGAACTTGATGAAGATATTCAAGAAAAGATTTATAGTTTTCTATATACTTCTGGTTCCGAATTAGATTATGATGATTCTGAAACAAGTTATGCAACAGAGGATGAGCAACCTGAGTCTTCAGGTAAGGTTCAACAAGATTCGAATAATGCTTGCAAATGTCATGGTGATATTTGTCAATGTGAACATGATGAATTCTACAAGCTACAATCTCAATTCGAAGACATGAATATGTTTACCATCATTGCTGACAATGTGATAGAACTTCTAAAAAAAGTTACTGATAATACTCTTCGTGAAAAGATCATTCAATTGGCTACTGGTAAAACGAGATCTTCATCTAGTATTTCTAATGATAAAAAGGTTAAAGATGAGTTTAATTATTCTGCTCCTTATTCTTTGTCTGAAGTTCATAATAAACTTTCTTCTAAACAAACCATGGTTATTCGTGATACCTCTTTTGATGATTTAAAGGGAGAAATTGAACATTTAAAGCGAGAGATCAAATCTCTTAAACAAAACCAGATTACTTGTGATCACCGTCTTACTCAGATTGAGTCTGCTGATAGCAAAGGTAAAAATAAGGTTGACGATTATACTGTTGATGAAAATACTCTGAATAATAGTCCTAAACAAAATATGTTTTTAGGAATGATGCAAATTGTTACAGCTCATAAATGGTATGTTAAATGTACCATATTAATTGATAATGCTTTTTCCATAACTAACATTGCTAGGATTGATAGTGGCACTGATCTGAGTTGCATTCAAGAAGGTCTAGTGCCTACTAAATATTTTGAGAAAACAACTCATATGGTAAAATCTGCATCTGGTCATGCTTTAGATATAAAGTATAAATCATCTAATACCTGTATTTGTCATAATCGAAATACATACAAATTTTTATATAGTTTAATAACCGTATGGAAGGAATAAAAACTTTAGTCTGGCAAATATGGGTATTAGATAATTTATACTTTATATCTAAAGCATGACCAAATGCAGATTTTACCATATGAGTTGTTTTCTCAAAATATTTAGTAGGCACTAGACCTTCTTGAATGCAACTCAGATCAGCGCTACTATCAATCATAGCAATGTTAGTTATGGAAAAAGCATTATCCATTAATATGGTACATTTAACATACATTTATGAGCTGTAACAATTTGCATCATTCCTAAAATCATATTTTGTTTAGGAGTAATATCCAGAGTATTTTCATCAACAGTATAATCGTCAACTTTATTTTTACCTTTGCTATCACCAGACTCAATCTAAGTAAGACGGTGATCACAAGTAATCTGGTTTTGTTTAAGAGATTTGATCTCTCACTTTAAATGTTCAATTTCTCCCTTTAAATCATCAAAAGAGGTATAACGAATAACCATGGTTTGTTTAGAAGAAAGTCCATTTTAAATATTTGTTCAAAGGTTTATAATTTATAACTAACCTAGGAACACCGTGTTCCTTTTTTGCTGCATTACTAACATAAAAAGCAGTACAAGACCAAGGTGATTTGGAAGGTTTTATCAAACCCTTTTGTAATAAATTATCAATTTCTTTCTTGCAAAATTCAACCAATTCGGCGTTCATCTAGCAATGGCATGATTTTGTAGGAATATCATCCTCAGAGAAATTATCTTCATATGGAAGGGTCATAATATGCTTTTTTCGATTCCAAAAAGTACAAGGATGATCAACACAAATATCAATAGCCATTTGTTCGAAAATTAATTTAATTTTTTCCTACACTTTAGTAGATTTCAAAGTATTGAATATATTCATACTAAATAATTCAAGTTGTAAAGAATCCACATGCTTTTTTTTTTATTAATCAAAACACTATTATCACGAGAAATAGGATCAGTGATAAAAATATAACTAATATCTCGGTCTTTGTAAGTAGAAGAAAAACCTTTAGCCGTTATGCTAGTGAAAGGATAAATAACATTTATAAACGGAGTTCCAAGTATAATTGGAGGGTATAACTGATTTTTAACCAAGAAAAAGAAATGCGGAATGCAAACTTTATTTTGGCAAATACGTGTATTAGGAAATTTATACTTTATATCTAAAGCATGTCCAGAAGCGGATTTGACCATATGAGTTGTTTTTTCAAAATATTTGTTAGGTACAAGACCTTCCTGAATACAACTCACATCAACTCCACTATCAATCATAGCAATATCAGTTATAGAGAAAGTATTATCAATTAATATGGTGCATTTAACATACCACTTATCTGTAGTAACAATTTGCATCATTCCTAAGAATATATCTTTTCTAGGATCAAAAGCAACAGGTTTTGCAAGAATATTATCTTCAGCAATATTCTTACCTTTGCTAGTATTGATGGGAAGTATTTTGGCATAGATATATTCTCTTGATCATGGATCTAGGAGATACTAGTACTAAAAGTACTCGATTGGAAGAGGTAGATATACCTCAAAACCTTGATTTGTTAAAAAAATGGACTATTCCGAAAATTGATGTTAAAACCATTTATGACTATGGTTGGTTTGATAAAATCTCTCATAAACAGTTGATTAAACCAACTGAACAATCTTTTGCGTTAAACTCCTCTGAACAGACTATTCGATTGTTAAATAAGCACGATATTGATTTATATAAATCTCAATATAAGTTCTTGCATATTGGCATGTTTCAGATCATTTTTAAGCCTTTGACTCTTAAAGGGTTACCTGAGACTTTCCTAGCTGCTCTCCGTGATGCGAGAAATTTAAATTTTTGACAATCTTTGATGGGTTCGATTGAATCCACAGTAGCCTATGGTCCAGTCTATTTTAATACTCTACCGAATTTACAGTTATCTTTGACTGATTCTAATATCTTAGATGCTTTAACTTTGAATGTTAAAACACATGGTTATAATTATGCACCTGGATCTGAATTGATTTGTTTATCTTATAGAAACTATTTCAAATTGCTTGTTGCTTTGAATCCTAGATGTAAGTTATATGATACATCTGATCAGACTATTTTGGTAGAAAGTAATTTCACCAAATCAAAGGTTACTACTAGAAGACCTATTAAATGGGAAGAAATTAATTTTCCTACTACTTGGACTTTGGATTCTGTTATACCGCCTGAACAACTGACTGATGCTGTCACTAATTCAGAATATTCTCATATTACACAAAATTCAGACGGTAAGATTTGCATTCAGTTTGATGAAAAAAGTGTTCCTTATAATAGACATTTATTTTCTGATAGAAAATCTCTTGCTATACATCATATTTCACCAATTGAACCGTTATATGGTCCTGCTCGAAAACGTGTTGCTTCTTTGCATACTTTATCTTCTATTATTTTTTATAATAATACGATAAAAATTGATCCTCGTTTGAATATTGTTCGAGCTAATGATAAATCATCTGATATTTCTGATAAGGATATTCCTTCTCCATCCAAAATGGATTTTAATCCTTATGATACTTGATGGATGCACACCAGATTGATTTTAGTCCAGGTTCACTGGCAAGAAAATATATTAAAAATGAATTTTCACGTGATAAATGGAACCGGTTTTAACTTTGGTTTTTTAACACTTATAGTGCTGATGATGTAAATAATATTTCACAAGAATTTATGAAACTTGTGCTTTACATACTCATATTATGTTCTTTGTACCCTGGTTTATAACCACCTATTTACCTTTATTCATCAACGTCCTTGAACGATCTTATAAGGATGAATCAGGTAATATTGTCAAAGCTATTTATCCTCCTCAGGCATCGTTTATTTTACCAAATAATACTAGTATTACTTTTACTGCCTTTCAAAAATTTGTTGAAGAAGATGTTGCGGCAGTCAGCATCAATGAGATTAATAATTTGATTTCTCAAAATAATTATTTGGGACTTTGTGTTAAAGTTTTGGGTGAACATATTAGTTCTCTTGATAAAAAATTAGATGAACTAACTGCTTTGATAATTCAATTAAAAACGGATTTGAAAACTCCTGAGAAAGCTTCCACCTCCAAACAGATCACGGAACTTTCTACTCATGTGCAAAGACCCTCTGAATTTCAGGATTTTGTTTTTAAACCTCTTTTTGATTTAGAAGAACTTCTTGATAAAAAGTTTTCTGAATTTAGTGCTAAACCTATGGATCTGTCTGAAAGTTTTGCTGATGAAATGGAACAAGCTTTTGATTATAAAGAGCATGTTGCTTTAGAGTTTAATAAACTTCGTGGTTATCCCAAGAAGAACAGTGCTAATACAAATTTGCTTATAAGCCTAGCATGCAAACTTACTACTACTTCCGGCCGACTCCTCAAGATGTATTAACAGAGGAACGCGACTGGAATCAGACTAATACCTCTTATAGTGGTTCTGAATTTTATGAATGGAATCTTGATGGACTGACTGATAGGTAGTTAACCATTCTTGTTCATCATATGCTTATGTATGCTACTATCTACAAAAATACTAAAAATACGGATAGAAATATTTGCAAAATGATTATTGAAGGTTTTACTAGACAACTTCGAGGTTGGTAGGACAATTATATGAGCCTTGAGGCAAAAGTAGTTGTGGTAAATGTTGTCGCAGACAACGAAGGTGTTGATAACTTAGGCATTGTTCTAGTTAGAAATAGAGAAGATGTTGTTTATACCCTAGTTCTAACTATTTTAGAACACTTCAATTGTAGATTTACCAACAAGTATGAAACTGTTCGAAGTTTGTTGAATGGACTACGATGTAGACATTTGGGAGAATTTTGATGGTATAAGGATATCTATATGAGTCGAGTAATGGAACTACCAGAAAATGGTCTGGAACATTGGAAAGCTAAGTTCATAGACGGCTTACCCCCTTTATTTGCCTAGAGAGTTGAAAAAACTCTAAGGAATCCTCAAGGAGCTATTCCCTTCGGCACTTTTACTTATGGTAAATTGATAGGAGCTTGCACTCAAGAAGGAATAAATATGTGCAATGAATTAAAACTCTCCAGACAGCTTAAGATAGATAAACTCAGGGAAAGATCTCAATTAGGAGACTTCTGCACCCAGTTTGGTTTACCAGATTCAGGTAAGCAGACCAAACATACAGATTCTAGAGACTCTAATCCCGATAAACCTATAGAAGAAAAAGGTCTAGACGAAGATCTAGGGATGAACAGGAAGAGCGAAGAGCTCATCGTAAATCTAATAGATTTACCAAAAATAGGTCTAGGCGAGAACTCGCCAAGATTAAGTGCTACAAATGTGGAAAATATCGTCATATAGCACCCAATTGTAAGCTTGAAAAGCTGAAGTCTTTAGAACTAGATGAAGAGGTTCATGATAAGATTTATAGTTTCTTATACACCTCTGCTTCTGAGTCTGATTCTGATTCTGGCTCAGAAGAAGACGTAGATTTGCCTGAGTCATCTGATGATAAGCAGCATGTTACAATGAATGCTTTCAGGTGCCACAGTGATATTTGCATGTGTGGAAATGATGAATTTTATAAATTGCAATCTCAATTCGAAGATTTGAACATTCATACTATTACTTCTGATAATGTGATTGAACTTCTGAAAGAAGTAACTAATAATGATTTGAGTGATAAAATTAATTAGTTTGCTGTTAATAATGGTACTAGCTCTTCAAAACCAGTTGAAAAACCAAAAAATGATTTTGAATTTGAATACTTTGCACCGTATTCTTTGTCTGAAGTTAATATTAGACTTACTAAACAACCTGTTGTTATACGTGATACTTATTTTGATGATTTAAAGGGAGAAATTGAAAATTTGAAATATGAGATTAAATCTCTTAAACAAAATCAAATAATTTGTGATCATCGTCTTACCCAGATAGAAACTGCTACCAGCAAAGGTAAGAATATTGCTGAAGATAATACTCTTGCAAAACCTGTTGCTTTTGATCCTAGAAAAGATATGTTCTTCGGAATGATGCAAATTGTTACTGCACATAAGTGGTATGTTAAATGCACCATATTAATTGATAATACTTTCTCTGTAACTGATATTTTTATGATTGACAGTGGAGTTGATGTGAGTTGTATTCAGGAAGGTCTTGTACCTACCAAATATTTTGAAAACATTACTCATATGGTCAAATCCGCTTCTGGACATGCTTTAGATATAAAGTATAAATTGCCTAATACACGTATTTGCCAAAATAAAGTTTGCATTCCGCATTTCTTTTTCTTGGTTAAAAATCAGTTATACCCTCCAATTATACTTGGAACTTCGTTTATAAATGTTATTTATCATTTCACTAGCATAATGGCTAAAGGTTTTTCTTCTACTTACAAAGACCGAGATATTAGTTATACTTTTATCACTGATCCTATTCCTCGTGATATTAATGCTTTGATTAATATGAAACAAAGCATGTGGATTCTTTACAACTTGAATTATTTAGTATGAATATAATCGATACTCTGAAATCTACTAAAGTGCAGGAAAAAATTAAATTAATTTCCGAACAAATGGCTATTGATATTTGTGTTGATCATCCTAGTGCTTTTTGGAATCGAAAAACGAATATTGTAACCCTTCCATATGAAGATAATTTCTCTGAGGATGATATTCCTACAAAACAACGCCCTTGCCAGATGAACGCCGAATTGGTTGAATTCTGCAAGAAAGAAATTGATAATTTATTACAAAAGGGTTTGATAAATCCTTCCAAGTCACCTTGGTCTTGTACTGCTTTTTATATTAATAATGCAGCAGAAAAGGAACGTGGTGTTCCCAAGTTAGTTATAAATTATAAACCTTTGAACAAATATTTAAAATGGATTAGGTATGCTATTCCAAATAAAAAAGATTTACTATCAAGATTATATGACGCCAATATATTTTCTAAATTTGATTTAAAACCAGGTTATTGGCAGATCCAAAATATTTAAAGAGCACTCTTATAGAACTGCTTTTAATGTCCTGTTTGGACAATACAAATGGAAGGTTATGCCATTTGGTTTGAAAAACGCTCCTTCTGAATTCCAAAAAATTATCAATGATATTTTCAACCCATATATAGATTTTATCATTGTTTATATTGATGATATCTTGGTTTATTCAAAAACTCTTGAAATGCATATTAAGCATTTAGACATTTTCAAGAAAATAGTTATACAAAACGGTTTGGTAATTTCTAAACCAAAAATGAGTTTATTTCAAACTGAAGTCAGATTTTTAGGGCATCTTATTTGTCAGGGTAAGGATACCCCTATTTAAATATCAATTGATTTTGCTTCAAAGTTTCCTGATGTTATTACAAATAGGACGCAATTGCAGAGATTCTTGGGAAGTTTAAATTATATTTCCCCTTTTTACAAAAAATTATCTCGTGATGTAACCCCATTATACGACGGGATTAAAAAGGATCAGAAAACACCTTGGACTGATAATCTCACCAATTTGGTAAAAAAATATTAAACTTCGTGTTAAATCTTTGCCTTGTCTAACTCTTGCTAACCCAGCTTGGCAGAAGATTGTAGAGACAGATGCGTCTAACATTGGCTATGGAGGAATATTAAAACAAATCAATCCTCATGATAAGACTGAATATCTGATTCAATTTCATTCCGGAAAATGGAGTGATGCTTAGAAAAAATATGCTACGGTAGCTCATGAAATGCTAATTATCGTTAAATGCGTATTAAAATTTCAAGATGATTTATACAATCAAAATTTTTTGATAAAAACTGATGCGCAATCAGTTAAATATATGTTTGATAATGATTTCAAGCATGATGCTTCAAAATTGATATTCGCCAGGTGGTACGCGCAGTTAGCCCCATTTGATTTTGAAATACATTATAGAAAGGGAAGTGATAACTCTCTTCCAGATTTCTTATCCAGAGAATATCTATCTCTTAACAATGAGTTTTTTAACCCCTTTCTTCACTGATAAAACTCTAGTTACAATATTGAAAGTAGTTCTTCTCAACCGAGATATACAGGAACTTATCTTATGGAAGATTATAGACGGCTTGGTGATGGATATATTCACCATTCATAATATTGAAGAAGTCATTGATTTTGACGACGTGAATTACTATTATCATAATTATTATGATTCTTATGATCGTTATGATGATTAAAACAAAATGCTTTGTTTGTAGGATGGACCCTCCTTGGGTAACCAAGGGTCGAGGCAAGAGTAATAACCCTCGATCATCCGTAGGAACATCGTCAGGATCATCATATGGATCCTCATGTAACTCTCCGATACTACAGCGAAGAGGAATGAGTTTGATAAACTCGAAAATAACTCAAGCATCATCGTCTGTACATCTGGAAGATATCCCAGAAGGTAGTCCATTATATGCAGAACTACATGCTTATTTGTCACAAAAGGAAAAATGTGATACCTTTGCTTCCATTGCGAAAGACGATATTGATGATATCAAATCATACGAAAAGGTAGCCAAAAGAGAAATAATATTTCTCTTGGAAAACTCTGAAATTCAGAGAAAAGACGAACCCTGGAAGATATTCCAGCGTTATCTAATTAACGAATTATATTTCCCGAGTGAATCATATAAAACCCGCTCGTATTACGAGACCATTTTGATAGGTACTGGTAGTGCTGAATTTCAGCACTTCTCAGGATACAACACTAGTGAGAACATTTATAACTTCTCCAAGATGATCGTTAAGCAGATTATTTCGATAGGAGATTGGGTTATTTCCTCGATGAAAGAAAGATAGATCAGTCTGAATAAGGTACCCACTAGTTTTACCTATTGGGATTATATCAATGCCTTCAGTAAAGTCCTCTACTATAATAATGAGAGGCATAAACATAATTGGTTTATTAAGATTTGTGCAAAGATGTTTGCTGAACCGATCCCTAACTGGTTCTTGAACTGGTGGTCATACCATGGTCCGACTATAAAGATTTTAGCGGATCCTTTCTTAAAATTATATAAAGAATGGGTTAAGGTTTCGCTAGACCTTAATAATTTATACCACACCGATCATATTTGTTATATAGAACAAATCCAACAAATCTATTTCTTCATAGAATTTTCTATCCCTTGGATCCATAAATGGACCCCAAAAGTCGGTTATACGGAAGAACAAATTTCGTGTTTATATCGAACTTATTATAATAATTTTTGGGACAAATTGATGAAGAAAGATCCCAATACTAAGGCATTATATGTTCAAGAGTTATTGGACCTTAATACCCAAAAGTTTCAAGATTATGGTACTACTCCTCATAAAGGGGTCATAGCTGACAACTCCGTTAAGCATATTGCAAGAAGGATTTCCATCCAGGATGCAGATAAAAAAGACATGATAAATGAATATTCGGAAGAAGTGAGGAGGAATCTTCTCCTCAATATCACTCACTATGCAAAATCATACACTTCTTTGAGAAGTGAAACGAGTGATGATGCTCAAGAAGATAAAAATGCCCAACCATGTGGAAATTCGCTACAACAAACGGAAGATTTCCTATTCAGCCTAAAAGGAAAAGAGGTGTAAAGCTTATCCTGAACTGTAAAAGGTACTATCAACAGTAATAACACTATTGAACAACAGTAGATATACTGTCACTAGGACCCGGATAGGGGCGCATTATCCCTGTACAAAGATGCTTTCTTTTCCTATAAATAAGTTTGTTTTTCTTTAGTTGAGAGCAGGTTCAAAAACCCTCTCTTCCTTTTGTATTCTCTCTCTTGTAAAGAACCCTTTCTTGTAATTTGTGAGTTTGCCAGTTACTACCGGAGATGAAATAAAGTGTGTTGCTCTACTATAAGCTTTGGTGTTAGCTACAAGGTACTTTAATTCTTCCTTTCGTTTACTTTCTCATATTCTCCGATCTGAGCCATGACTATGTCCGGCTAAAGAATTATATATCTGTCGAATAACTAATTTCGCTTTTATATCTACCATGAAAGATTTAGACTTTATCTAAATATGCATAAATTTATATATGGTTTCTTGACTTGGTTCCGATATGGTGGTACAGTCAGATTCAATACAACAAGTTAGTGGCTTTGTCTTAGTGACTATGTCTAGCTAGCGGTGGTCTCAGCCCGATAAGGAGTAAAAAGCGCGTTGTATACCCGGTTAGAACTGCTAGACACATGGGCTCACTAACAATACGTAATTGAATCTTGACAGACCCTTTGCTTGGGTAAAAAGATTAGATCCTTCCATATAGTCATCAACTATATAAAAAATTTGTATGTATTTCGATTTGAATTTATTCCTTGAATTCGAATGTTAACAAGCTATATTGAAGATGACCGCGCAGACTACCCCCCGTCTTCTGAGATCCTGTTTCGTTGGTATTTAAATTAAATGAATATTTGGAAGAAGTTAGGAGGAATCTTCTCCTCAATATCACTCACTATGCAAAATCAGACTTCTTATTATTATTATTGTTATTATTGTTATTATTATTATTATTATTATTATTGTTATTATTATTATTATGAGATTGATCTGAAGTATACGATATAGATATGTTCTTTTCTTCATGGATCTTGGAGAAATGAGTACTAAAAGTACTAGATTGGAAGAGGTAGATATACCTCAAAACCTTGATTTGTTAAACAAATGGACTATTCCAAAAATTGATATTGAAACCATTTATGATTATGGTTGGGTTGATAAAATCTCTCATAAACAGTTGATAAAAACTACTAAGCAATCTTTGGCGTCAAATTCATCTGAAAAGACTATTCATTTGTTAAATAAATGAGATATCGATTTATATAAAACTCAGTATAATTTCTTGCATATTGGCATGGTTCAAATTGCTTTTAAACCTTTGACCCTTAAAGGGTTACCTGAGACATTTTTATCTGCTCTTTGTGATGCTAGAAATCTAAATTTTAGACAATCTTTGATGGGATCGATTGAATCCACTATGGCTTATGGTCCGGTATATTTTAATACTCTGCCGAATTTGCAGTTATCTTTAACTGATGTTAATATTCTAGATGCTTTAACTTTGAATGTTAAAACGCATGGTTATAATTATGCACCTAGATCTGAATTGATTTGTTTATGTTATAGAATTTATTTCAAATTACTTTCTACCTTAAACCCGAGATGTAAGTTATATGATACATCTGATCAAACTATTTTAGTAGAAACTAATTTTGCTAAATCTAAGGTCACTGCTAGAAGACCTAAAAAATGGGAAGAAATTAATTTTCCAACTAATTGGACTTTGTATTCGGTAATTTCCTCAAGTCAGATGGCAGATGCTGTCACCAATTCTGAGTATTCTCATATTACTCAAAATCCTGATGGTAGGATTTGCATTCAGTTTGATGATAGAAGTGTTCCTTATAATAGACTTTCATTTTCTGATAGAAGATTGCCTGCTATTCAACATATTTCGCCTATTGATCCTGTGTATGGTCCGGCTCGTAATCGTACTGCTTCTTTACATACTACTCCTTCGATTATATCTGCGGATCAAAGTAATAGACTTGTTAATAAAATAAAAATTGATCCTCGTTTGAATATTGTTCAAGCTAATGATAATTCTTCTGATATTTCTGATAAGGATATTCCTTCTGTATTAAAAATGGATTTTAATCCCAATAATACTTGATGATGGATGTACATCAAATAGATTTTAGCCCAGGTTCTCTAGCAAGAAAGTACATCCAGAATGAGTTTTTGAGTGATAAATGGAACCAATTTAAAACATGCTTTTTTGACACTTATAGTGCCGATGATTTGAATAATATTTCTCAAGAGTTTTATGAAACTTGTGCTTTACATAATCAAATTATGTATTTTGTACCATGGTTTATAACTACTTACTGTTATTCATCAACGTTCTTGTCTGAGAACCCTGCAATGTGCCTGTTGCTCCCCCATTTTGAGTAAAACCCTCTAGTACCCCCAACACTCTCAACAAGGTCTCCTACAGTAACGATGCAATAGCATACTTTAGAGGAACTTGGTCCCCTCCAGCATCCAACTCTAGCTCGGGAGAGGCACCTTTAAAATGGCCTCTAGCTAGTGGCCACCCCTCGGGCACAACCTTTCCCCCTCGCTCGAGCTCTACCTCTACCCCTAGCTAGGGGTCTCAATTGTAACATCTTGCTAATTGAAAGAACTAGAAAGAGCTAGAATTAGAAAGAGTCGTTTTTGGAAAGAATTAAAAATTTGGAAAATTGGTTAAGTTATGTTAAGTTTGAGTTTTTGGTCAACTTCAAATGGCCAGAACTCCTAGCTCAGGATGAGTTAGGTGTGTTTCAAGATACCGTAGGAAAGATCTTTGAATGATCTTTCCAACGCCCCCGAGTTTGTATGTATGAATATGCCCATTGGAAGTTGGGTTGTTTGAATAAGGAAGGCCCAATCCGGATTTTTGAGGGGTATTGTGGTCTTTTCACCCCCTTCCCCCAATGAATTAATTTCGTTTTTTTGGTAATTAGTTGGGGTCTAGGCTAAGTTAGTTCAGTTTATGCAATTAAGAAATATGCTAGGGCTTTGAGAGAAGAGAAAAGAGAAGAAGAAGCAAGGATTCATCGCGTTCTTGAAGAATAGCTTGTCGATTTTGCCAAGGGTTGATCCCTATGAAGTATGTGAGACTTTCATAGTGTTGGGTTCGTTCAACCACGTGCCAACCATGTTTATTTCAGCATGAATTCTTCCTAGAAAGGTTGATGTTTGATGTTCTTGGTATATGTTCTTGAAATTTGCTTTAGTTCCTCAGATTTGATGGGATTGTGGAGTTCTTGATTGGATCATGTCGATTTAAGAGTTGTTTTGAGTTAGAATCTTGTGTACATATACTGGGTATTTGAATCCAGAGAGGGATTGAGAAAAAGATTCGAATTTAGGCGAATTGGGGTGAGAAAACGAAGAAGGAAAAAGTTGAGTAGATTTCGGCACACAAGTCTACTTCGTGAACTTGCTCCCCTAGTGTACAAAAATCACCTCCACATCGCGGATAGGATGTGAAATCCTCTGTTGCAAAATTAAATTTTGCAATAAAATATTTAAATACATCTCCGTGTCGCAGACTTGTTCCGAGACAGTGATTTCTTTATAGTTTCTCATGTTTAACTATCTAAAAACACTCCTAAACATCATGAGATCCTTCTTATCTCAAATCACAATCCTTGAATCCATAAATTCAAATTCAAGAAAAGTTAAGAGCCAAGTCTAGAGAGTTCTTAGAGTAATTTCAAAACTCTTTTACAAATGTTTTAACTTTGTTTTAAGACTTAAGCTTTGAGTTGAGTAAAGAGTAAGAGTAAAGTTCATTTCTTCAAAGATTATATGAGAACTAAGTATTCCCAAGAGTTAAAATGTTTTCACATTTGAGCAAGAAAAGAAACACTGATTTCCAAGAGAGCTTTTAAGCTAGTTTTTGCGTAATTATCTAAAATCACAGAAAGAGTTTTAATTTTACAAATGAGTTGAGTATATTTTTGGAGTAGTATTAAGCATCATTATGGGGATATGAGTTCATAATAACTCAAGCCTCCATAAACCATGTAGCCATCATGGGTAGAAAGGATCATACTTTTTAGATGATTCCTTAGTGCCTTTTAGCATAGACTAGTGGATCCACTTAGTTAAGGCATTCTATATGACGGGAAAGTATAGGACAGTTCCGGCAGCATGGGCAAGATGATGTATCATCACTTAGGCTCATAGTGGTGTCTGTCGGTTAGAGAAACTCTCACAGTATTATATTACTTTATAAGTAGACTGAGTTGTTATTGTCTTTCTTTAATACATTGAGTCATCATCTATTGTTTTAAATGCTTTGTATAAACTGCACCATTATTTTGTTTTTACTTTGCATTTGAGTTGAACATTCATGAGTTGAGTAAAGCCAAGGTAAGTGCTCTGTTCATATTTCTTTCAAGCTTACGTCATGTTTAGTTTTTCCCCTTGCATACTCGTACATTCAATGTACTGATGCCATTTGTTCTGCATCATTTTATGATGCAGACACAAGTAACTAGGATAAGCATCCAGCGCCCCGTTGATCCAGTTGAGCACTCAGAGTCAGTTGGTGAGCCTCTTTTCTATCCAGAGGACTCCTTTTATCATTTGATTTAGTACTTTAGTTGTTAGGATGATCGGGGGTCTTGTACCGACATCCCTGTTTGTTTTAGAGGCTTCATAGTCTAGTAGTTATAGTTCTTTAGTCTTTTTGTTTTCAATTGTGTATGTTAAGACTTGTGTTGCCATTTTGGCTAAGTTTTATATCTCTTTAAGTTATTTCATGAGTTATATTTTGAGACTGTCTCTTATGTTTAAGTCTTCCGCTAAGTAAGTAAGCTAGCCAAGAGTTTGCTTGGGGAGAGCAATGGTTCTCTAGTGCCAGTCCAGCCCAGGGTGTAGGCTCGGGGCGTGACAAACTTGGTATCATAGCATAGAGTTCAAGAGTCCTAGCGAGTCTATGAAGTCGTGTCTGTAGGGTCCTTGTTATCGGTGTGAAGCGCGCGACATCTATAATTAGGAGGCTGTAACATTTAGTAAATTCCTTCACTTCTTTCATACTCATTTCGTGTGTTAGAGTTTTATTTCTAAAAAGATTTTTCTAACTCATTCTTACGCATGTGTTTCAGTAATCATGCATCCACGAAGAGCTGTCAGAGGTCGTCCTGCTACGCATAACATTAAAAGAGCGAGAGGTACCAAATGCACCTGAAGTGCAACCTCAAGGAGAGGTCACCAATGTTGAAATTCGAGAAGCAATCTGAATGCTAAGTCAGGTTGTGACCAACCAAGTTGGGTAACAAAGTGGGGCTTGACAGAAAGAGGCTGATACTTCGAGAATACGATAATTCTTGAGGATAAATCCTCCAAGTTTCACTGGTTCAAGCACTACTGAGGACCCGGAAAACATCATTAAGGAACTACAAAAGGTATTTGAGGTCATGCACGTTGTCGATGCTGAGCGAGTTGAACTAGCTGCATATCAACTGAAGAATGTTGCTAGGACTTGGTTTGATCAGTGGAAGAAGGGTAGATCTGAGGGTGCACCAATTTTGACTTGGGCTATGTTTGAGGAGGCTTTCTTGGGGCATTTCTTTCCCCGAGAATTGAAAGAGTCCAAGATACGAGAATTCCTTACCCTTAAGTAGGATTCGCTAAGTGTTCATGAGTATAGCTTGAAGTTTGCCCAACTATCCCGTTATGCACTAGAGATGGTTGCGGATATGAGAAGTAGGCTGCATTTGTTTGTTACTGGGCTGTCTCGTCTGTTGAGTAAGGAAGGTAAGGCTGCGATGCTAATAGGTGACATGGACATAACAAGGTTGATGGTTTATGTGCAGCAGGTTGAGGAAGAGAAGCTGAGGGATAAGGAGGAGTTTAGAAACAAGAAAGCTAAGACAGGAAATGAGTCCGGGTAGTAAAAAATTAATGTGAACCATTCGTCCTTTCAGCAAAAGCAAAAGGGACCTGCTCCATCATCTGCTAGTGCACATGCACCCAGAAACAAAGGTGAGTATAATGGTCAGAATTCGCAGAACTTCACATCTAGACCTATTCAGTCGCAGGGTAGTGTGGCACAAGGAGGTAACTGGGCTCCTTCATGTGCTAAGTGTGGTAGGACCCACCCGGGTAAGTGTCGCGATGGCTCCATAAGTTGTTTCAAGTGTGGACAAGAGGGTCATTTCATGAAATAGTGCCCCTAAGAACTAGCAAGGTAATATGAATCAGGGCAATAGAGCCCAATCTTCATCAGTTGCTCCGTCAGACAGGGCTGCACTTAGAGGACATACTTCTGGTACTGGCGGAGGATCTAACCGCCTTTATGCGATCACTAGTCGTCAAGAGCAAGAGAATTCTCCAGATGTTGTCACTGGTATGATCAAAGTCTTTACTTTTGATGTTTATGCTTTGCTAGACCCAGGAGCAAGTTTATCTTTTGTGACTCCTTATGTTGCAATTAATTTTGATGTTATTCCTGAAAAACTTTGTGAACCCTTTTGTGTTTCTATACATGTTGGGGAGTCTATTCTAGCTGAGCGAGTATATCGTGATTGTGTCATTTTCATCAATCACAAGGACACCATGGCTGACTTAGTTGAGTTAGATATGGTAGATTTTGATGTCATTCTAGGTATGGACTAGCTTCATGCCTGTTATGCCTCCATTGATTGTAGAACTCGAGTTGTTAGGTTCCAAATTCCTAACGAGCCAGTAATAGAGTAGAATAGTAGTTCAGCAGTGCCTAAAGGTTGTTTCATTTCGTACCTTAAGGCCAGAATGTATGTTTCGAAAGGTTGTGTCTATCACTTAGTCTGAATTAATGACTCTAGTGTTTAGACAACTCATATTGAGTCAGTTCCAGTTGTGAGTGACTTTCATGAAGTCTTTCGAGATTATATACCCGGAATCCCTCCTGAGAAAGAAATAGACTTTAGTATAGACATTTCTTCCTGATACTCGTTCCATATATATTCCTCCGTATAGAATGGTACCAGCAGAGCTAAAAGAGCTAAAAGAAAAGTTGAAATATATCCTTGATAAGGGTTTTATTTGACCAAGTGCCTCCCATTGGGGAGCTCCGGTCTTGTTTGTGAGGAAGAAGGATGGTTTCCTGAGGATGTGTATAGATTACCGTCAGTTGAACAAGGTTACCATCAAGAATAAGTATCATCTTCCGAGAATTGATGATATTTTTTATCAGCTTCAGGGTGCTACCTATTTCTCTAATATAGACCTCAGATCTGGCTACCATCAGTTAAGAGTAAAGGATTGTGATATTCCAAAGACAACATTCAGGACCCATTATCGTCCTTATGAGTTCCTAGTTATGTCCTTTGGTATGACCAATTGATGTGAGGCTAAAAATACATATTTTTAATCATTATTTCCTTACATTTATTATTTATATTTGTCCTTTTTGAGCATCAATTTTATGAATTGTGCTAAGTGGGATAATTTATTTATAGGATTAAATTGGTGGGAAAATGAAGAAGTTTGGAGCTAAAACGAATTAAAGATGGAAGGTTGAAGAAGGAAATCAAGCAGACAGCTTAATGAATAAAATTTAATAAAATAATATATTTATATATATAAGGAAACGGCGGCTGAAATTGAGGAAATTGAAATTTGATGCTTGCTGCT